>CABHPR010129858.1:0-12293 GCA_902168415.1 Peromyscus melanophrys | reverse complement strand
CACACACACACACACACACACACACACACACACACACACACACACACTACTTCCTCAACTTGTTTTTCACTCAACACATCTCTTATTATTTTGATGTAACTATAATGCACTCCTTTTGGTGATTTCTAAGTATTTCTTGGTGTAATTGGATTTATTCAGCCATTCCTCCAACTAATGATCATTTGGACATTTGATGTGATGTGCGAAGTCCCCCAGTCTTCATGAACCATTGTTCATGAAGTAAACACCTTAGTATAAATATCATCCCTCCTCGTACATTAATGCACTTGTAAGACCCTTCCTGGGCACACAGGAAGTTAATTGAGGTACACCTTGTTTTGTAAAAAACACCACTGATTACTCAGGAAGAGTGGGAGCCTCTGTCTTACTTAATTTTCTATTGCTATAACAAAATCCCTGAGACATAGTATTTTATAAATTACAGATGAAAAGCTGGCTCATGATTCCAGTGGCTGGAAAACCTAAATAGCGTGGCAACCATGTTTTGTGAAGATTCCCTGACTGGTCACAACCTGGTGGAAAATTCAGAAGGGGTATATGTGTACATGAAGAAGCAAAGGGCAGGGAAGGATAAAGCCTTTGGTATACAGTAACCTCCTACTAAAGGAAGTTTCTACTCTTTAACCCACAGACCATCAGTTGTCTCTTTACAAGAATGGTCATAACCCAATCAGCTCCCATGAGGCTGCTCCTTTGAAACGTCCACCCTCAGTACCACCACACTGGAAACCAGGCTTCCAACACACGAGCCCTTAGGAAACTGTAGCACCCTTCCTCTGCTGAGTCTCTGAACCTCTGAGCCCACACGCTGGGCCCTATGCTTCAGCGTATTCAGGGTATTTTGAAATTCCTTCTGAGTCATTGAGGTCTAGCCCAGTGTTGTGCATCTCTAAGAGCACAACACAAATGTGGCTAAGATGTACTTATTAAACTGAATTATACTAGAGGCATTGTGACTCTGTCACATACTAGCTTCTGGGGTAGTTTTCTCACCTCTAAGTGTGGGGGGAACAATTCCTACCCTGTGTTGGGTATTGGACCCCCAAATGGAATCAAGCAGAGCTTGAAGCACAGGGGTTCCCAACTCAGGGAGCATCAGAAAATAGAAGTTGTTGTGACTGGTGTGTGGCTAAAAACAGAGACTGGACTGAGACTTTAGGTTGGCATGGAGCCTCTGCAGGTACCTCCAGGCTTCTGCAGATAGGGAACCTCCCTGGGACAAGTTGACACTTCTCTGACAAATGTCCAGATACATCTTGTTGGTGCCAAAATGTCTGAGCCCTGTTGCCTATTGCCAGCCCTTTCCAAATACCCAAGGCCTTTGCTGATGGGAAAATCTGACTTCCATTTCCCATGACACACCTTGCTTGACAAGCATTGTGGACATCACTGGAACTCGTTTCCAAGCCAGTACTCAGCACTGCAAAGGAGGGTGGCTTGATGAAGGACTGTGAACAGTATGGCTTTTAATAGGGTGCTACAGGGCAGGGCTGGGGAGGGCTCCCCGAGGAGGTCTTGGGTGGGTAACATTGAGATTCCTGTCAGAATGGGGTCCATTTTATCCCTCATTTTCACACCATCACTCCCTCTGCAGAGTCCATTCTGGAGGCCCAGAGCTCTGTGGAAGCCTAGCAAGGTAAATGACCACACAATGGCCATGCGATGACAGCTGAGCTCAGTATTGAAGACAAGTATTTTCTCTTTATGGACAGTGCCCCATGGTCCTCATGAGACAGGACACTTGGGCACTGACTCAGCTTCTGGCTTCTCTTCAGGGATTTATAGGTGCTTCCACATGCCTCCATCCTGCCCACCTCTACCATCCAATGTCCTGGGGGTCAATGGACAATGAAGCCTCTGACTTTGTGCGTGGATTAGTCTATGGATGAGTGAGTCCAAAATCTGATGGGCTATTCAGAAGTGTGTCCTGGTTGGAAGAGAAGAACCATTGTGGCCGTGCCTTTGATACGTTTGAGGGTCCACCCCCTGGCTCTCCCTCTCCCTGCTCCCTAGATGGTAAACAGTCCTCCACCACACGCTCCCACCACCATGATGTTCTGTCATACCTCCGGCACTGGAGGCAAACTGCCTTGGACTTAATACTCTGAAACCTGAGACAAAATACACGGTTCCTCCATAATGTTGTTTATCTCAGGTATTTTATCACAGCAAATTCACTGGCTAAGACAGAAGTGATGAGGCTAGACCATTTTGTGACACTCTGTGCCTTTAAAGGGATCCAGCCATTCCATCCTTTGACAGGAGTGGCGAATCCCCATCCTTTGCATCTGCAGCTTCCATCATCTTCACTGATGGCAAAGGCTCATTGTGTGTCTTCTGTGACCCAACCTGGACATTAGCAGCTGGGGTATGATAGCAACCCCTCAGGTAACATTTCTGCTCAACAGAATGAGCACTGCTGTGGAAACAGAGGTGACAAACGTCCAGTCCTTCGAGACCACCGTCCTTCAGAATAGACTTTCCCCGTTCCCTCCCCCTGACTTGAGAGCCTTCCCTTGGGGACACATAGGCTGCAGAACCGGCTCCATCCAGGCTAGAAGGATCCAAGTTACAGCTACTGGGCCAGAAGCCTGATACCCATCTGGCCCTCTGGGGTCTACCTTCTCTTAACACATAGCACTTGTCGCCTGTCATTATCCACGCTCACATCTTCTCATCTCTCTCCTGGGTCTCAGCAATGGTATCTTCACCTCTGGTCTCACCTCCTTAGGCCAGTTCATGCCTGGCTCCACCACTGCTGAACTCAGTCCTCACCAGAACCAGGTTCAACCCCGTGCCGCATGTTCAGGACCAGGCTCACTTTCAACATCATCCTCTCTCCCGTTCACATGCATGTAGGAACTTCAGCTACCTCAAGTTTCTAGAACTTCCGTACCTGTCCTCACAGCTCAGCTCTGCAGACACAGTTCCTCACGTCCGTCCCTCTCTCACTGACTATCAAATCCCACTCCGTCTGGGACTCTGTTTCCTAGAAAGCCATCCCCACTTGCCAGGAACCTGAGCTCACTCTTGGGTGCTGGGTTGTATTTTCTTGGTGGCTTGGCTCCTTCCCTGCTGGGGTGAGCTTTTCGTAGCTGAGGGAAATCTCTGGTTGGTTGTACCTGATCCTTTCCTTCATGTGAAATGGCACAGTGGCTAGTGTTTTATGTTGAGAAATGTGATATCGTGTTTTGCCTGTGACAGGGGCGACTCTGTGCTGTGGAGTCCCTGCCTGCAGGAGGTGGCAGTGAGGAAGGAGAAGCTGGTCCTTGTCCCATCACCGACACAACACCCCATGTGTAAAGGAAGACCTCTTCTCCCTCCCCTACTAGGTCTGCAACAGCACCCCCATTTCAAAGCATTCCCTTTGGCCAAAAAACACCCCAACTCCCATCCCCACCCCAAGAAATCTTGTTTGCTTTGATAAACCAATCCTATGTCCTTGAAAATGGAAGTGGGAAAATTTGTCAGGGATTTTAAGTGATCCATAAAGGAAGCCACACCAGACTCCCCATGGAATCTGTGTCTCCACTCACATACCACATGTGGCCCTTGAGAGAACCTAGGAACCAGCCAAACTAGGTGCTTCTCTGCCCACACCAGTGTCCCTGGCTAGCTGGCCTGTGTCCTGATGGGAAGCGAGGCACTGCCACACAAAGCTTTCTTTCTCTCACATTTCTACATTATATGAAATTCTTAGGGAGGGGACCAGCCTGGCTTCTTGACCGAAGCTCCCCCGACCCCACCCAGTTTCTTAATAGGAAGCCACTCAGCTGGCGCCTCCCCAGCTCCCAGGCCTCAGGGAGAAAGAAAGGGCTGTTGAAAGTGCCTCTGGGTTCCCACACAGGAAGGTGCCAGCTCCAGACAGTCAGGCTTTGTGTTGAGAGAATCTGCTTCTCATGAGGCAGCAGGGCATAGTGTCCTCCAGAGAGATTGGAGGGACAGCAAAGGACAATCCAAGGGTCAGGCGAGTCTCAAGCATACACCTGCCCTAGGAGAGAAGGCAGCTCCCCCTCACTGACCCTGAGAAGAGCCCTCCCCAATGCTGTCACTTCTTTCTGGTCCCACACACCCCAGATTCTCTGACTTGGCTACTGTTAGCTGAGGAAAGACAGAGCAGTCACAAACATGCTGCAGCTAAATGCTACCCCCTAAACCACGTATATTTAAAGGTGATGTGTAGATGAGACGAAGGCTGGGGGCAGAAAGGATGAGGGATGGTTGGGGACCCTAAAGACATTCAAACACTGAGAAGTAAAAAATCCATGAGATGTGTGAGTGTGAGTGAGCGTGAGAATGAGTGCATGTGAATGGGTATATGAATGCACTGGGTGTGTTGGGGTGTGTGTGTGTGTGTGTGTGTGTGTGTGTGTGTGTGTGTGTGAGAGAGAGAGAGAGAGAGAGAGAGAGAGAGAGAGAGAGATTTAGAGAGAGAGAGCATACATATGTGAGAATAAGTATATGAGTGTGCTGATGTGCTATCATGAGTGGGAGTGAGAGTGTATACATAAGTGTGTGCACATTCTTGACTGGATGTGTGGATAGGAGTATGAGAGTGGAGTGTATATATGTGTAAGAATGTATGTGTTCACTGATGTGTCTGAGTGTGAGTGGGGTGTGTATATGTGTAAGTACACACACATTCTTTACTGAATGTGAAGGTGGTGTCTTAGTTTGAGTTTCTGTTGCTGTGATGAAACACCATGACCAAAAGCAAGTTGGGGAGGGAAGGGTTTGTTTGGCTTACACTTCTTTATCACTGTTCATCATCAAAGGAAGTCAGGACAGGAACTCAAACAGGGCAGGAACCTGGAGGCAGGAGCTGATGCAGTGGCCATGGAGGGTATTGCTTACTGGCTTGTTCCTCATGGCTTGCTCAGCCTGCTTTCTTGAAGAACCCAGGACCACCAGCCCAGAGATGGCACCACCCTCAATGGGCTCGGCCCTCTCCCATCAATCACTACTTACAGGCTTGCCTACAGCCCAGTCTTATGGAGGAATTTTTCAATTGAGGTTCCCTCCTCTCAGATGATTTTTAGCTTGTGTCAAGTTGACATAAAATTAACCAGCATAGGGGAGGTGAGAGTAGTCATAAATGTCCATGTGAGTGTGTCAGTGTATCTGAGAGAAGGTGTGTTTGTCGGGGAGTGGGAGACCCGATGGGATTCTTGGCATCCTGGCTGGTGCCTCAAGAACTTCTATAGAGGGAGACTCCCTTGAAAAGGGCTGACCCACCAGCTCCTCCCTCTCTGGACAAGTGTAGAAACTGCAGCCGCTGGAGGCAAGGACATGCCAGACAGCTTCACAGTGCCAGGGCTGAAAATGAAGCCTCAAGATTCCACCCACACACCACTTTTTGCTCTGTTGCCAAGAGAATTGTCTCACCATTCCTGGAAACCCATCGTGGTCACCTAGCAGGTGGGCTATCAGCATACCCCTTCTGGAAAGTGCACCCACCCTCCAGGCACCCCTGCTCCCCACTCCCCACACACTCACCTCATCCCTCCTTATAAAAGTGACCCATGCCCATTCAATATAGGCTGTATAAAGCTCACAGCCTGTAACCATGGCTCTTTAAACATGTGTCTGTTTCCTGGCAACAGATGCTTGGTCTCCAGGGAGAATCTAATCTAAGGTGAGCCAGTTAGAGTCCATCCCTAAGAATCCTGACCACAGAGTCAGGAAGGAGAGTCAGCCCTTCTCCATGTTTGAAGCCAGGAGACATGATACTGAAGTAGAAGAAGCCAGTGTGTAACACCCAAGACTGACTACAAATGCAGAGGCATGGGGTTACCAGACCCTTCTAGAGCCCTGTTCTAGCTCCTCGGAGACCACCATCACCTCTCGACTTGCCTTAGTATTTAACTCATACTGTTTTTTTTTTAATGAACCATTACATTCTCTTTCATGTTTCAGTTCATGAATTAAGGTTCTCCCACCCTTCTAATTCAAAGCTAGAGTACACCAGAGCGGCCATAGTCCCTGGAACTGTTTTTCATACAATTTGAACTTTATTGTATGAATTCTTATTTTATTGCAAACATCTCCTTTAAATAATTGTCCCTATTTCTAAATTGTTTAATTTATCCCCGGTTCTCTATTCTTCTCCTTATGTACCATGTATTACCACAGAACACAAGTAATATGAAGGAACTCTAGTTAGTTCTAACTCCTATCCAGGAACAAAAGAACTAAGAATCATGTAAGTTAGAGGCAAAGGCAGAAACAAACCAAGTTCTTCTGAGAAACCAAGATGATGTTTATTAATTAGTAACAGGGAGTGAAGACAGTACCCCTCACACATGTGAACATTTGACTTGTGTGTTGAAGTCCAGGAGTAGGCAGTTGGAGGTAGCATGATGATACTGCTTCATGAAGCCCTCAGGACTCCAGTGTCTTCTGGTTCATTGACGTATATGACAGCTGACTTCATGAAATGTCTCTGCTCTATGACTATATTGAACATGGTGAATACAAAGGCGAGCCTTTGACTCTGGGATTTAAACACAGATGACCCTACAAGCTTGGCCCTACGCTGAATCCAATGGGAGGGGTGTCCGCCACACCTTCTGAATGTTACATTCTCTCATGGGGCTGGTGGTGAGATACTAGAGAAAAAGCAGAGAGATGGCAAAGCTGAAAATTGCTGGGCTTGGTAAGGCAAGTCTATAATCCCGGCACTCAGGAGGTAGAGGCTGTGGAGTCACATGAGCTTAGAGGAGAAAGGGACTGAGACAAGAGACATGAGACACACTGTTTAAGAAGCACAGGAAAGGCTGGAGATGTGATTTAGTTGGTAAAATGCTTGCCTTGCATGCAGAAAGCCCTGAGTTCACTCCTCCGAATCACATAAAACCAATGTGGTAGCACATCCTGTAATCCCAGCACTTCAGATGCGGAGGCAGGAGGATCATAAATTCAAGGTCATTCTTAGCTGATTAAGTAGTTTCAGACTAACCTGGGTACCTGAGATCTTGTCTATAGAAATAAAATATAAAAAATAAAGACAGCCCAGAAGCCCTTCTCTCCTTTTTCTCCATGAACAAACAAATACATGCTCCAGAGGAGACCTCAAGAAGAGAAACAGAGTCCAACTAAGGGCATGCCAGTGGTCGTGACACAGGGCATGTTCATGCAGCTTGGCCACAAAGCAGAGTCTCACCATCCCTTTCTCCAGTGCTCGAGGCAAACATCAAAGATATCTCCCACTAGTGAAGGAAGACAGCATGGAGTGTGGCTCCATGCTGTCACTCACACTGAGGAGTGGAGCTCTGTACTGTCACTCACACTGAGAAGCTGTCACTCACATTAAGGAGCTGTCACTTACATTGAGGAGTGGAGCTCTGTGCTGTCACTCACACTGAGAAGCTGTCACTCACATTGAGGAGTGGAGCTCCATGCTGTCACACTGAGGAGTGGAGCTCCATGCTGTCACTCACATTGAGGAATGGAGCTCTGTGCTGTCACTCACATTGAGAAGTGTCACTCACATTGAGGAGTGGAGGGCTCTATGCTGACACACTAAAGAATAGCTGGCTCTGTGCTGTCACTCACACTGAGGGGCTGTCACTCACACTGAGGGGTTGTCACTCACATTGAGGGGTTGTCTCATCTTTCATGAGACATTTTCAAGGATAATTTTCATCATGTGCATCTTTTTTTTTTTTTGCTTTACAGTGAAATCTTAGAATAGCCTACCACCTATTCCTCCCACCTCCCCTCTCCCTTCTCCCTTCCTTCCCTCCCTGCCTCTCTCCCTTCCTTGTATCCTTCCTTTCACCAATGGCCTAGTGCTCTCTACACTATTTGTCTTTTCCTTTTTCCCACCTAATAATAACAATCCCTAGCATTCTTGGTAATGGGGAAGGAGGGCCAACAAGAAGAGAGCAGGTCAGATGTTCTTATCCAGGTGAGAAATGATGCTGATTTGGACAGGGATGGGACAACCATGGTGTTGGGAATGGCTGGTTTGGAGATGTGTAAAAGGCAGATGCCTCCTGGTTTGCCCATTGAGCAGAGAGGATGTGTGGAAGGCCAGGAGTCAGGACCACCCTGAATCTGGACTAGAACCTCCTGTAGGATTGGGCCAAGTGAACTGAGGGAAGAGAGAAGGGAAGGGGAGGGGAGGGGAGGGAAGGGGAGGGGAGGGGAGGGGAGGGAAGGGAAGGGAAGGGAAGGGAAGGGAAGGGAAGGGAAGGGAAGGGAAGGGAAGGGAAGGGAAGGGAAGGGAAGGGATAGGATGGAGGAGATTCAGGAGTTCTAGGTATACCAGTTGTATGGTCCTGTTGGACCACAGAGTGAAGATTGTAAGCAGACAGCTGTGAGGGAAAGAACCTGGGTAGAAATCAGGCTAGGATATAGATGGGTGCGTCACTTTCAAATGGAGAGGTGTTTGGTTAGATGAGGAAGTTAAATGAAGGAATGAGCCTGGAACCCTCCAATGCTAGTATTGGACAGGCAAGAGACCCCGAGGTGACTGAGAATAAGGAGGCACAGAAGGTTCTAGAAGCCAAGAGAAGCAAGTGTTGAAAGGCAAGTGCATAAATGCTGCTGCTGCATCAGAGACCACGTGATGGGCCCCTCCCACAGTGCTGATCTGTTGTCCTGTCTTCTCCCCACCCCCACCCCTTCAGAAGGAAAGCCGGCTCTTTATAGCTCACCTGTCAAGGGCTCATTGGGTGGTTTCAATTGCAAAGATGGAATCCTATTTGCAACTCCTAGGCTGGAATTCCTGGCAGAAGGTGCATGCACAAGTAGACAAGGCTAGATCAGGAAGAAATGGGGTCTGGCTGTCATAGTTTCAGTCCTGACTTATCCATGTTCATTGTGTGACCTTCAGACCCCTTTTGGTGCTCAGGTTCCTCAAAAGCTGACAAGTAGAGTAGAGGAGGTCCTCCCAAAGGACCAGTGAGGGACTTCATACCTACTACATAAGTTTCACACTCACAGACCTTCCTCTCTCCCAGCCAGATGCCTGTACAATTTGCAGGACCATTTTTTAAAGCACAGAGGAGAAATTCCCTTAATGTTGTTGGGATATAATGCTTCCTGCTTTCTCAAACAGTCTGTTTTAACCTGTCATGGTATTTTGTTTTTTGTTTTTGTTTGTTTGTTTTGCAGTTTAGTGTCCTTTGAAATGGCATAAATAAGTAAATTTTGCCACTTTTATATTGTTCTATGCCGAACTATATTAAATGCAGATATAAGAACTCTGAACTCATAGACAGAATCAATGAAATTATGTAATTTGTATTTCCTAGTTCAAATGCCAGAACAGCAGAAATACCACATAAAACTGTCTCAGTTTCATTTCTTTTGGCCCATCCAGCTTACCAACACTTGTAGCAAGACTTTCTCTATCCCACCAGCCAGCTCCCAAAGAATGACATGGAGATTTCTTATTAATGCTGAAAGATCGGCCAATAGCCTAGGCTTATTTCTAACTTGCTCTTATAACTTAAATTAACCCATATTTTTATTAATCTACATTCTAGCCGCATGGCTTTTACCTCTATCCCATTCTGTGTGTCTGACTCTTTCCAAGTCTGGCTGGCTTCTCTGCCTCTCTTCTTCCCAGAGTCCTCTTTGTGCCTGGAAGTCCCACCTCTACCTCCTGCCTAGCTATTGGCCATTTAGCTCTTTATCAAGCCAATCAGAAGGTACCTTGGCAAAGACACATCTTCACAGTGTATAAATATCCCACAACGAACACTCCCTGCTTTATGCTCACTCAGCAAAGAAGGGCTGAACTGAAAAGGAACCCTGGGCTGTTTCTCCCTCTCCCTCCCTCGCTCCCTCCCTCCTTCCTTCTCTTTCTGTGTTGTCCTTTTCACCACAGTATGTTAGCTAGTAAGAAGGATGAGGGTTTGGGGGTCGCTTGGTTTTTCTTAGGGTGCCATTCTTGCATCTGAAGCTAGTTTGCTCTAGCAGACAGCATGGCTCTCCCTGCTGCTAGTGCTCCTACTTCCTCAACTGTGGTCTAGCCCACTCTCCTTGGGGTTGTAGAAGTTCACCTAGCCTCCCACACACCACACAGCACAGCACCAGTCCACTAGAATTCTGTGCTGAAGACTCAGACACGTGTCTTGCTTCTGTCCCCTCTGCTTGCACCCATAATCCACTGTCCCATCAGTCCTCACAAAACACGAGTTCAAAGGTAAATGTACTAAGAATTTTAAGATGGCAGCAGCAGAGCATTCCGTCATGCCTAGGGCCATCAGAGCACAGAGACCCTGCATGGTGGCAGGATCACTCCCTAGCCCTGCTGTCAATTTCCCTCTGTAGACACAATCACAACACTCACCACACTAGTCCCCACCCCAGGGTTGCTTTTGTTTCCCACGCTGGGACGGAAGTCTCATCTTGCTCAGTTATTGCACAGTGCCTGCTACGGGACATGGTGCTCATGGAACACAGTAGAATGAATATTACTATAAAGCCAAGTCATTGCCCCTTATTTAGCCCATGGCAATTTCTGCCCCTTTCAGTTGATGCATCCATTCTGCATCTCCAGTGAGTCCCCAAGAAGCTCACAGTTGGTGGAGAGATAGCCCCTGGAACATAAAGTTCTCTTGTCCACTTATTTTATTGAGTTCTAAGCACAGTGCCTGCTAAAACATGTGCTTGGTGAATGTCTGTGGTGAAAAACTAGAGTCCCATGGAGACAACAGCTAATGGAACACTGAAGGTGGAGTGCTTCAGAATCTCATGGAAGACATTTTGGAGATACTAGGAAGGTACAACTAACCCAGCCTTGGACTCCCAGGAAGGATTTGCAGAAAAGTTCTCAGAGGGTTATGTGCCCTAAAAAGAAAGGCCTCCCAGGCTAGAAAGAAGCCTCAGCCGGCAAAGTGCTTGCCTTGCAAGTATGAAGATTAGAGTTCAATCCCCAAAACACACGTACAAATCCAAGTGCCACAGTACAAATTTGTGATTCCAGTGATGGTGATATGGGAACATAGAGACCGGTGGATCCCTAGAAGCTTGCTAGTCAGCTAGCCTGGCCTACCTGAAGAAGGCAAGGCCAGTGAGAGACCCTTCTCAAACAAAAGAGGGAAAGTACCTGAAGAGTGATAGCCAAGATTGTCTTCTGACCATATGCACACACATGCATGTGTGTGTGTTCCTACACACCGAGAGAGAGAGAGACAGAGACAGAGACAGAGACAGAGACAGACAGAGAGAGAGAGACAGAGAGACAGAGAGACAGAGAGACAGAGACAGACAGAGACAGACAGAGACAGAGAGAGAGAGACAGAGAGAGACAGAGAGAGACAGAGAGAGAGAGGATAGGTAGGTGGGTAGTTAGATAGATAGATAGATAGATAGATACATAGATACATACATACATACATACATACATACGTACATACATACATAGATACATGTATAGATGCATAAATAGATACATAGATGGATATATAGATACATAGATACCAGCTCTCCCAGTAAGAGTGAGCAGATATGAAAGAGTACCATGACCGGAGCCAGCATCGCCTTCTCAGCAGGTGTGTGTGGGTGGGGTGGAGTATGATACTGAAACTGGAGATGTGGGTGGCTGGGGTGCAGTACTATCAGCTCCCTGGCAGTAACATAACACTCCCTAAGAACCAGAAAGGGAGCTGCTAGTGCCTTCTAAGGGAAACTGTAGCTGGCCTCCATCTGAGCACTTCGTGGGAGTTTGCTCCTAGATGTGTATGGAGAGCATCCTAGACCAGGACAGTGGCCTGAAGCCAAATGACTGTTGTCTTTGGGAAATGGTGAGAAAGTATGGCTCAGGTGGGCAGTGTGCCAAGATGCATAGTGAAAACAACGGCTCAGCATTACCTGAGCCTGTGCTGTGTGCCCGGCTCTCTGCTCTGTGCCCGGCTCTCTGCTCTGTGCCCGGCTCTCTGCTCTGTGCCCGGCTCTCTGCTCTGTGCCCGGCTCTCTACTGTGTGCCCGGCTCTCTGCTCATGGTGTTGTATCTACTTAGTTCCTCTTTTTTCCCCCTTAATAATTTTTTAATTAAGAAATTTTTTTCATTCATTTTACACACCAATCAAAGATCCCCCTCCTCCCTCCTCCTGTCCCCCCAGCCTCCCCTCCAGCCCACCCCCCACTCCCCCACAAGAAGGCAAGGCCTCCCAGGGGAGGCACATCCAGTAGAGGCAAGTCCAAGCCCTTCCCCCTGCCTCAAGGCTGCATGAGGTGTTCCATCATAGGTAGTGGGCTCCAAAAAGCCCCCTCATGCACCAGAGATGGGTTCTGATCCTACCGCCAATGGGCCCCCC
>CABHPR010129857.1:0-44057 GCA_902168415.1 Peromyscus melanophrys | reverse complement strand
ACACACACACACACACACACACACACACACACACACACACACACGCACACACACACCCCAAAATGGTTGACCAGATGTTTAAATGTTTCAGAAACCGCTCCACTATGTGTGTATTGAAGGGTTAGCTTCACTCCCATGATCATTACAACACACAGAAGAGCCAATGACCTAACTGTCCGTTGACAGATGAGGAGACAAAGAAACTGTACTGCATGTATTCAGTATGATGATGTTTGGCTTTTAAAAGGAAAGAAAGTATCCTTTTCAACAAGATGAATGAGTCTTCAGGACATTGTGTTCGGTGAAATAACAGTCACAAACACAAAGGCAACATGCTCTTACTTGTGTAAGTGATCTGAGAGAGTGATTTCAGAGAAGTGCATTGTGAAAAAAGAGGCCTCCAGGTTCAGGACAGAAAGGAAGCAACGGGGGATCATTGTTCCAACAGTAAAAGCTGTGACGTAGACAACAAAATTAAGTTTTGAGTTCGATTCCACAGCAGGTGACCAGAATCAATAATCATGCATATTTAAGGTAAGAAACATTGATTTAAAATTTCTTGAAGATGTGCTCCAAAGAAGTGTGGTACCTAGGAACATATGTAGGCTTGGGGAGGTGGTTGAAAAGACACAGAATGCTGACAATAGGAATTTTGTCTTTTTTAAATCGAATAAATAAATCTATTTTGACTGACACATGATAATTATGCATTTTATTAAGTAGAGAGTGATGTTCTGATTCATGAATACACTAGGTAATGTTCTAATCAGAGTAATTAGCATATGCATTACTTGAAGCTATTATCATTTCTTTTTTGATATAGTTTTACTGTTTTTAATGAATTTCATGCATGTATACAATGTATTTTGATCGCATTCAATCCCACACCTCCTCAACTCTTCTCAGATTCACCCCTCACTCTCCATCTCCTACTTTTTTTGTATCTTCTCTATTTTTTAAAATAGTATATGGATTGAAATTTGTGCTGTACCTATACCTACAGCCATGGGGCTATTACAACTGGGTAGGATGATAGATATTTAATGGTGCTCACTGAGCCTGGACTTGAGCTCCCTTACAAAATAGTAGTTAGGGCCAGCAACAGTTCCCACTATCTCTCCCTTTGGACACATGGTGAGATAGTGCTCTCTATACCTTTTCCCAAGCCTCCAGCAGAGTTATGTAATAGCAATAGCCAACAGGTTGTAAACAAAAGTGACATGTTTCATTCCCAGGTCACTCATTTCATCATCTATTGAACAGACCTTTTAGCATAAGAAGCACCAGACATTGAGAAAGGAGATCATCTGCCTACTTTGGCTAGTGACTCAATAAATAAAGGCCCTCCCCCTCAGATACCCCTGCTGAACATCTTAAGGGAAATAAAAATGTAACCATTTCTGGCTTAAACCAAAGAAATTTTAGATATGATAACTTATCAAATAATTAATGGTCCATAAGAGGAGGTTCAGGGTAGGAATGGAGCTCCTTCATGTAGATTTCCTATACGTCTGAGCAAGTGTCTGCTTCTGGGACAAGCAAAAAAAAAGAAAGCCAACTGAATAAGGAGGGCAGCTGCAGAGCACTGTCCACACTGGCAAAAGCTCCTTTGTTGAGCCTCTCAGCAAAGAGCAGTCCACCAGAAACACATGGAGTAAGAGGAGAAGACTGCGGCATGCTGTGCCTCAGAGATGATGCTTCTGAGTACCCAGTAGAGTTCATATATTGAACCGACATATCAGTGACCCCTGGAAAAGTTAAACTCCTCAGTGTTAAGAGTTATCCTCTGGGGGCTCAACAGATGGCTTGGCCAGGGAAATGCTCGCTACTTAGGTATGTATATCTAAATTCAGATCCCCGGAATCTGCATTTTAAAAAAATCCAGTGTGATAGTACTCTCCTGTGATCCTAGCACTGGGGAGGCAGGGATATGAGGAGCCTAGAGATCACTGATCAGCCAATAGACTATATCTGGAAAATAAGGCAGAGAGAGGATAGCAAGGAATACACACACACACACACACACATATATATTAGAGAGAGAGAGAGAGAGAGAGAGAGAGAGAGAGAGAGAGAGAGAGAGAGAGAGAGAAACAGAGAGAAAGAAACTACCATAGTTTGAACATTGGGGTTCAAGTGGCCATATTTGAAACTAATAGACAGAGATAGAGTGATTGGATTATGATATTATTATCACTTATTCAATAATAGTATCTACTTACTCAGAATAAAAAAAATTAAGAGTTTGATAGCCATCTTGAATCTTTTGTTGAGAACACAACAAGGTAATGTGCAGGGAGACAAAAGAACTGAACTGTATGGTTGATCTGTAGAGTCTGCAGTGCTGGCAGAATTGGGGAACTTTCCTTTTTTGATTTAGAAAAGAAATGCAGATCCTAGAATGCACACAAGTCAGCAACGAGGGCTGTGGAGATGATTCAGTGAACAAGCTCATGTCATGCATGTGGAAGACTTGAGTTCAAGTCCCAGAAGACATCTGCGAGATAGGAGGCAGAAACATGAGAGCTCTGGAAACCTGAGGACACACACATACACACACACACACACAATCTGTACACACCAAGAGACTGTCTCAAAGAAAGAAAAAGAATAGTACCAAAACCTGAGTTTTTCCTCTGACTCCCACATGTGGCACATACCCGTCCTCCTCCGCCCCCCCCCCCCACAAAATGAAGCAACCTTTCAAATTCTTCAATTCCAAGTTTTCTTCATTTCATTTATTTCTCCTTAGAGCCCATCAATCTAAAATCTAGGTCCAGTCACATTTAATTCTGATCCACAGCACTCCTGCCAGGGAGCCCAGCTGTGGGATTGCTATTCTGGCTATTAGATTTCTAAATGTTCAGCAGACTAGTCTAGATCATGAAGAGAGCAGGTAACAGTGAGGACACAATCTTACTAATGAGGTGATATTTATAGGTTTTATTTTTATTACGAGAGGCTAATTGCCTACTTTGTAGATACAGCTCTGATGGAGCAGGGTGCAAGGCTGTATTTAGTGACACAGATGACAGGGAAGAAAAAGTGGTTTGGAGGACGCAATCAAGCCACAGTTAAATATTCTAAAAGTTTAAATACCTTCCTCCCTTGTTGTTACCTATATTTATATGTGACCTCTCCTCTTACATTAGGCACAACTATGGAAATAGCGTTTTCTATAACCTCATCCTTGATTATATTTTCAACTTGTGTACTTGATACATCAGATACACAGTAATTTACAGTCTTTCTCTTTTTCTTGAATGTACCTAAAATATCTGTCTTTTCCGGGTTGACTCCTGAAATGGGAAATGAGAAAGGCTGGAGGCAGGAGAGATGGTTCAGTGCTTGAGAGTGTTTACCGCTCCTCTAGAGGTCCTGAGTTTGATCTCCAGCAACTATACACTGGCTGCTTGTAATTCTTATGCCATGGATCCAGTTCCCTCTTCTGGCCATTGAGGGTACCTGCACACATGTGACGTACACTCACACACATGCATAACTGAAAATCCAGAAAACTTTGAACCAATTTTTTTTCCTAACATTGTCTTAGTGCATGGAATTAAAGACCCTGAGTGAGTTGGAGACAGTTTTAAAGGTCTCTGTTCACATAACAATGTAGTTAGGAAGTTGGTGACCAAGGATTCCTGTTCAAGATAGTTGAATCTTTTGTTCTTATGCTGCAAGCATCTAATATTATGAGAAAATGACAAAAAAATGGAGAGTCCACAACTGTTATATAATTGGATTGTTTATAAAATTGTTCTTTGTAGCAAGTTGAGCAAAGCACCCCCAAACTTCTCTATGTTTTCCTTCATTCTAGTGAAGACAAAGATTTGGGGATGCCTATTCCAGGAATATTTTCTAGCCTACCTCTTTATAGCATCCTTATTTGCAATTTACAACTAATCTTGATATTTCAGGCATTATCAACATTGCTTCATCCATTAACAATCAAGAACTCAAAGAGGATGTAGGCAAAGTCAGACTCCACACCCCAGATAGGAAGACTACTAGTCTATGTTTCTCTTCACTCCACAGTGATACTACTGAAGGAGAGCCGGGTCTGCTGTGACCACCTGTTGTTCCCCCTCATTCATAAAATTGGAATAAGGAGAAACAGCTCAGTGGGTAAAAGTTATACCTTGTGAGCACGAGAACCTGAGTGTGATCTCTAGCACACATGTAACAAAAGCGAAGGACAGTGGTGCACTTTTGTAATCCCGATACAGTGGATATAGAGACAAGGAAGATGCCTAGAACTCACTGGCTGCAGAGCCTAGATTTCTTGGTGAGTTATATCCAGTCTAGTGAGAGATATTGCCACAAAAATATATATAAAGGTGAATGGCACCTGAAGATTAGTACTTGAGGTTTCTCTGGTGTCCACATGCATGTACACACATGTGTGCACTCCCCCACCTCCCCTACACACACACACACACACACACACACACACACACACACACACACACACACACAGAAATTGGGATAAGAAGAGCTGCTCTTCTTGCCTCTCTAAGTTTAGAGGATAAAATGTGGAAAATAGGTGCGTGAAGTTGATTCTCTCTAGAAGCAGAGCGTCTATGAACTGTCTCTTCCATTATGTGATAATAAAATATGTGTGTGGGATCTCTAGAATTGTGGGTCTTCATGTGCCTGTTTCTGCCTTCCTCGTGAGACTCTTGTTCTCGTCCTTTTTCTGGTTATTCCCTAGCCCGATTTTAATGTTCCTAGCATGTAAGGTGCCTGTATGAGTTTCTCTGAGGTATGTCTTCATCCAGGATGCTGACTGAGAAAGATATGCAAAACCAGCACTCTGGTGCAAAGAAGTGATTTTTCTCAGAACTACCACAAATAACTTACATATTTCTCTTGATAATTGCATGTTTTTTTTCCCCTACATACTGTTACTAATTGTCCTTAACTAATGTGATAACTGTGCTGTGAAAGGCTCGCTTCTGGACTTAGGGATCCATTTCCACCTTAGAGATCTTTGTCTTCCAGTTAGTCAGACATTCAAGGTTTTGTCCAGGCCTCTCTTGTCAGCAATCCCATACAGTTCATAGCCAGCGATCACATGGCTTGAATCTTGTACTCACACTAGTTATGCATTGTGCTCTCAAGGAATAAACAAGTAAAACACCCAGGGCTCATTTCCTTCAAAGCGTACTGGAGGAAAGTGTGTCAAATTGAGCTGTGCAAAATGACAGAGGCTCATATTCAAGGTTCGGCTTTTCCTCCTCAAAATGCGTGACTATCATCTGCCCCATTCAAATTATATTAAATGCAGAATGATTCAAATATTGCCAGCTGCCAATTTAAATTTCAAATGGAAACCTGCTCATTTGCTGACTCCTCACTCGTTCCTCCGCCTCCCCCCGCCCCCCCCCCTCCCCCCCCCCCCCCCCCCCCCCCCCCCCGCCACTTCCCTTTCCAATTTATTTTAAAGCTACTTGATAGGTATTTCTCTTGAGAGAAACCATTCTAAGTGAGTAGTGCCTTTGAGTCAAAAACTGCTTCTCGATTTCTCCCTGGACAACAGCAATATCTTCTGCTTGCCTGCCACTGGTTATAGACAAAACGGAGATAACACCAGATTGTATTATAAAAATGAGGGCCCGGATCTCTAATGGAATTGCTCAGAGGGGAGTGATGCCTTCTCTCTTATTTCTTTCAGAGTAAGAGAAAGAGGGACAGTATGGCTGCAGTTCAAAGGAGCATTTATATGGACTCATGAAAATGGACTTAGCGCGGAGTGGTAGGAACTTTGTCTTTATTGTCTGTGGGTATATCTGGCCTAACTCCTATACATGGCTATTTCCTTAAGGTGAGCAACACGTGCTTTCAGAACCTGAATCATGATGGTGTGAGCCAGTGAGCAGAGTCACTCCACTATCAATTTTGTTTTCTTTCTGTATGTCTGGTGAAGAGGTTTTATGCACCCATGCATGCAGACATGGAGGCCAGAGATGGACATTGGGTACCTTTCTCTATCATTGTCTACTTCGTTTTCTGAAGGAGTGTCTCTCAGTGAACCTGAGACTCACCTATTCATTTAGGCTGGCTAGCCAGAAAGCCACAGAGATCTACTCATCTCCAGTTCATCAGCTTTGAGGTTACAGATGCATGCCACTGTGTTCAGTTTTTATGTGAATGATAGGAATCCAGACTCAGGTCCTCATGCTACCATCGCAAACATTTTACCCACTGAATCATTGCTCCAGCCCCTCCATTCAGTTCAGTTTTCTATTAAGATTTGGAAATTGGCCTGTACATGATATGTAAATATGTTATACATAGCCCAAATAGAGGTTGATTTTAGAAAGAATGTGGTTGTTATAGACACAATCTGACTTTCGAAGTAAACGGGAGCTATGACCCTAACTGCTCATGTCCTTCTGGCATTTATTCCTCAATATAAACATTACCATTTCAAATATAGCATATAGAGATGGATACAAGCAAATCCTAAGTTTTAGGAAGATGAAATTTCACAGAAGAAATATACCCCTGCCAGCAGTATCCAGAAAAAGAGACAGGACTTAGTAAACATTTCAGCAGTTTTCTTGTGCAGATTCTCTATGATGTTGTAAATATCTCAAATGAAAGGAGACCCAGCCCCCACCTTCCAACGTGGTACATTAGCTTCATCCGTTATTGACCCTGATGTCAATCCAATTACATTACACATGGCATCTGGCAATTGACAGTCTTTATTCACAGCCCAGGTACGAAACGGGCATGGAAATGTTTCTTTTTTCCTTTCATGTGAGACATTGTGTGACGGACACCTTAGTCATATGCACGTCTGCCTGTCTTTCTTCTCTCTTACTCTCTCCTGTCTTTTCCTTCATTGTTCTCTTTCCTACTCTTCATCTTTCTTTCACTGCTTTCTGGGTTTTAAAATGTTGGATGTGTAGGAGCTGGAAGAATGGCTCAGCAAAGAGCACTGGCTGCTCTTCCAGAGGACTTGGGTTCAATTCCCAGCACCCACATGGTGGCTCACCACTGTCAGTAACCCCAGTTCCAAGGGATCTGACACATTCTTCTTGGCAGAAATGTACAGACATAATATGCAGACAAAATGTCCATATGAATAAATAAATAAATATTTGTTAAAATTTGAATTCATGTTCTGGACTTTAAACTCTCTGTTAGATGTACAGTTTACACAGATCCTCTCCTGTCTAGTCAGTTACATCCTTACTCTGCTGATTGTTTTCTTTGTTGCATAAATTTTTTTAAAATAACTATATGAAATTTTATTTGCATTTTTTTTACTTGAGACTTCTATGCTTTTGGAATCCTATCTGTAGTATTTGACCATTCTAATATATTGAAGCATTTCCCTAAATTTTCTTCCAGTAATACAATATTTCTCATCTTAGATTCAAGTCTTTAGTCAACTTTGAATTAATATTCAAAACTGATGAAGGATAGAAAATTACTTGGACTCTTCTGCATTTGGGTGTTCAATTTCCCCAGTAAGTTTTATTGTTTCTGTATTATTTTCTTTGCTCATTACTATAACAAAATACCTGACACAGAGTAACCTAAAGAAGGAAGGTCTAATATTGGCTCACAGTTGTAATGCATAGTCCTCCGTGATTAGAAAGGGATGGCAGCAAGAGGCACATTACATACACAGCCAGGAAGCAGAGAGATGAATGCTGGTCTTCAACTCCCTTTCTCCTTTTGATTAACTCCATGACCCCAATAAATGGAATGATGCTGCCTGTGCTTAGGGTAAGTCTTCCTATGCCAACTAATACAATCCAGAAATGCCAGAGACTTTTATGTTAGGCAATTCTAGATCCTATCAACTTGATAATATTAATCATCACACTGTCTTTTTCCTAGTCTGTGCTCTCGACACTAATAAAACTCAGTGGGCTGTGAATGTCGAGTTTTACTTCCAGGTGACCTATTTTTTTTCCCTTAGTCTATTGGTCTTTTTTTTTATGTGGATACCATGCAGACTGCATGAGTGCAGTTTTATAGTATACCTTCAAGTCAGCACAATGTTTTTTGCTTTGTTGTTTTTATTCAAGACCATTTTGGTTATTCAGGGCTCTTTTTAGGATTCTATACAAAATTTCTGATTTCCTTTTTTCTAATTCTGTGAAGGAAATTACTGATGTGTTGATGAATATTGTGCTGACACTGTTTATTGCTTTGGAGCCACAGACATTTAAGCAACACTGATTCTTCTAACCTCTGAACATGGAATGTCTTTCTAGTTTTTGTATCCTCTGCATTCTATTCATACAGTTCTCGTGGTGGTGTTTCTTCATCTTCTCTGTTAAAGCTATCCCAGAGCATGTTTTGTAGATTCTGTAAATGACCTCAGATATGTTCAGTCTCTTCTTTGAATTACAATCTTCTCCTTTGTTTTTCTATTTTGTGCTCTGTATATTTCAGATAATGAACCTGAGAGCTTTTTCAAATGCTCGCCTATGAAATGCTGTTACCTGATTGCATTTTTATTTATTGGCTGCTTTCTTATTCTTTGGCACAGAAGTAACTTTTAATGTTCTAATATTACTTAGTATGGTTGACTGATATTAAAGAAAAATAGTCTGAGAGATCACAATATTTTAGTAACTTACAAACAATCACTTAGAAGTAAATGGGAAATCTAACATTGAACCACGTTAACCCCAAAGCACAAAAACAAGTCCTTGACAATGCCCCAACACCCTCACAAAATAATTAGAGCTAATTGGAGTCTTGCCACTAAACATTGGAAAACAAATTCATATACAGTTTGTTTGTGTGTGTGATTTTCCCTTAGAGCCTCTATTAAAGATGGTGCAAAATTTAGAAATCCTAGTCTTAACTAATGTAGAGAGTCAAAATTACCTACGAGACTTAGGACGCCCTCAGATGTTTTAAACGTTAAAGCCAATTTATTACTCTTTGGAAATGTTGGGCTTATAAGCTGACCTTGGCTTGCCTTTGTTTCTCATTGTTTTAAAAATCCAGACATATGAAGTATTCAGTTATGGAGCTCCTTAAATAGAGGTCTATGATACAGCTAGTTAAACCTCTGGGCGTCTTTCCCTCCACTGAGGCTTCTAACCAAGGGAGTGGGGATGAGGGGGGCTACTGATTTTCAGAAGGTGACTCTACAGAGCAACTGGCTCATTATTGAATCTTTTCAAGTGGCGTTTCTTTTACCTGCTAGGTGCCCTAACTCAAGGTAGTTTTGTCTAATTCCTGGATAAGAACACGCATACGTAAATCTCTACACCAGAAACCGTTGTTTATGGTGATGAGGTGACATATCCCTCCTCAGTGCAAGGAGCAAGATGCTCACAGGAGGGTACTGCGATGGTTAACCTTGGTTGTCAGCTTGACTGAACCTGTAGTCAACTAAAAGGCATCCCTGAGTGTGTCCCAAAATGTTTCAGGGAGGGATTAACTGAGGGGGAAGACCCTCAGATCCCACCAAAGCGAGCAACACCTCCCATCAATGGCTCCTTACAAAGAGTCTAAGGGAAAAGCTTTTGCTTTTTGCCTGCCTGTCTTCACTGGTGAGCATTTCTGCTGTTCTGCTCTGCTAGCCATAGCTACCATCTGAAACCAGCTTCTCCAGCCTTCCAATGTGGACCAAAGACCAGTTGCTCTCCAGGAATCTCCCAAACCTTCCTCACCAGCTTAAGAATGCAAGACAAGCCAGGCAGTGATGGTGCACGCCTTTAATCCCAGCACTCGGGAGGCAGAGGCAGGCGGATCTCTGTGAGTTCGAGGCCAGCCTGGATTACAGAGTGAGTCCCAGGAAAGGCGCAAAGCTACATGGAGAAACCCTGTCTCGGAAAAAAAAAAAAAAAAAAGAATGCCAAGACATCCAACCTTGTGTTCTGAACTTCTACTTGGTTCTCAGCATCTCTAGCATGCAGATGGCCACGGTTGGATCTTGAACCAAAATTGTACAAGTCAACCTCATAAATCCCCTTTGCATCATATGCTCATTCCAGCAGTTCTGCTTCACTTGAGAGCACAGACTAATTCAGTACACATACAAAATATTCATTGTGAGCATGCAACGGTATATGAACAAGTATAGAACAGTGATCAGTGCAGAGGGGGGCATTCTCAATTAAGAGCACATGTTGGTTTTCATACCACACAGGTACACTGAGACTACTAGATACAGGCTTTCTTCCTCAGGACAGGAAGCTCTACTGTTTCACAGCTCCACATTTGGTATCAATATTATAAACATTAGGATAAGTTCTGCAAAATAAATATAAAGTTTTGCAAACCAGGACCTGCCATGTAAAAGACAGGTAACCAAGAGGTATATAACATGCTCTGATAATACCACAGGGCCAAAAAAAAAGACTAAAACACAATTCCAGATTATTACTGTTAGGGTCCAGATGGTCTGCAGTTATGAAGTACAAACCCTGACCCATATGTATCCCTGAACTGAAGAAAACTGCAGGCATGCATGAGGTAAAGCCTATAAAGAATGTCCTTCAGGGCAAAATGAGATTATAAGGTTGAGGAAATGCAAAAGGAGGACAGATAAGGGAGTAAAGATAAGTTAGATCAAGCTTGGCTTAAAATGATGTCTTTAGTAACCAGCAAACAATATGTAAACAGCAGTGGGAAAAAATAAAAATGATTCATTCCTGAAGTGAGCCAGAGTCCTGTGACTCTGTCTGTCATCGATCTCCTTTCCAGGAGGTCAATGTTGCCTGTGACTCTGCTGGTCATAGCAGTAGTGATAGATGTCTACAGTGACAAAATTAGAGGTTGTATATCCTTCTTTGACTTGTCACCAAGCCTACTTATCATTCCCAGGCCAAACAGTGTTTAATGGTATCAATACAAACATAATTAAAAACTGTAACTGGGGGCTGGAGGAAGGGTTTATCTGTTAAGAGCACTTGCTCTTCTTGTTGAGAGCCAGTGTTTGGGTCCCAGCACTTGTGTCTGAGGGCGGACAACTGCCTGTAACTCCAGTTCCTGGGGATCAGACTCCTTTTTCCTACATGAATGGGCACTGCACTCATGTGACATAACACATACACAGCCACACAAACATGCACATAAAAGTCATAAATAAATCTTCTTAAAAACCTGTAATTTTGACTTGAGACGAACATTGTATTTATAAGTGGAACCTGGAAAGACATTATTTGATCTGCGGGTCCTCCTCTAACATGCTTACCCGGTTCCTGCCCACAGTGACATAGAATTATTAGGAAGGAAAGCTAGTGCCCTAAATCACAAACTTTTCTTTGAGAATGATGAATACTGTAGAAGATAGAATACTCTCTTGTTGATAAAGATGCTCTGGCCCTTTCCTTTGGCTCCAGACCTTTTTTAAATCATTTTGACAAATGTCTAAAAACTAAATATTCTTCTTTGTACCTAAACTCCACAGATGTCTCTTTTACTCGCTGCCCTCCCTTGTCATATCAGAAAATTATTTTTGGATCAAGGTGGAAATAAACAAGCATGAACAAAGGGACATGACACTCTCACCTTCTCTAAACCTGGACTTTGTGTGAAATCTGTATGAGAACAAGTATGAACTTTCACCTCTTCTTTCATTAAAGCCAGATGTTGGTGGCTCCTGTTCAAAGCCATGTCTGTGGTAGAAGCAAGGGAAATTCAGAGCATTATCTACTGATGAAGGCTCAGGGACTGGACCAAAAGTCACAAACAGAGACTAGCATTACCAGTGATGGATAAGTTAGACAAAACCTTGGGTAAAAGTTTCATCTTTAGGAAAACTGAAAAGCAAAATGTCACAGGAAAACTCAGAGTTGGAAAGACTGCAGTGGTTTCAGGTCAATGCAAATATTACAAAATTATCAACTGAGAGTAGGTAAAATGGCCAAGTGAGAAAAAGTGCTTGCCATCTAGAGTGTCAACCAGAGTTCAGTCCCCAGGACCCACATGGTAGAAGGATTTGTCTGCTAACCTCCACACATGCACTGTGACATGCACACATACCAACCCCCAACAAACACATGCAACATAATTTCTTAATTATCAAATGATTTTGAAATATGTTTTGTCTAAAAGGTAGTAGAATGAGCAGCATCAGAATAAAAAGACAAAATATATTATGTGTTTGCTCTCAACTTACTAGAAGGTTGAACATACACATTTGAAGCAGTAAAAAGCAGTAACCAAACCATCTAGTCAAATATATAGATTCTAATCCTAGTAAATGAGCATGAAGGAATGAAGGATGGAATTGTTCTCACGCTCTAGCTGTGGGAACCTGTATCAATGCATTCTAGATTCAAATCTGTTGAAAATGTATTTTAGGATTGTTTTTATAAAGTGCTAATTTTATTTGTAATCTCTAAAGTGCCAAAAAGGCAATTGGAGCCCAAGATATTCAGCATATTGCTAAAACAAATGTTTGAGATCTTTTGTTTTGGCTGAGAGGTTTTCTCTTTGAAGGTTGCATATCTGCAGTCATCAGAACATTGTTAGAGACAGAATGGGAAATCGATTCATGGTTGTTCCTTAAGTGAGTATGTAAACACACACACACACACACACACACACACACACACACACACACACAATATTATAGCTTTAGCAATGGTTTACAATACGTCTCACAAGACTGAGCATACGGCTGAACTTATGGGTATGATTCTTTACAGTGAGAATGCATTTATCTATTTTCATTCCTATGACGAAGCACCCAGGGTTGTCTACTTTATGAAAAAAGGAAATATATTCAGCTTGTGACTTTAGAGGCTGAAAGTCTAAGGGTCTAAGGCATGAGCTAACTCACAGTAGGCAGTCATAAAAAAGGAGCTCATTGTGAAAACTGGAAGTGTTGACATCTGCGACAGGGAAATGTATGATACTCTTAAAAGGAAGTTCTAGGTTAAACAGTGAAGTTGGGAACTAGGACGAGAGACAAAGATACTTATAGATGGGCAGGAGACACCAAAGCAGACCTAATAAGCAACATACAGACAGGCTCTGGGAGAAAAGGTTAATGTCAGCAGTCTGGCTGGCTAGCTTCCATGAGACCCCTGGAGAAAGCTTGCCCCATTTCAGGAAAAAGTCCTCTGACAATCCCATAGAGCCATTTCCACGTAGATATTTGCTGACCATGTCCATGACTCTAAGTCCTTTGTTCATGCTTTACAGGCCTTCCAATGCTTTCAGAAACATTGAAATAGTGACCCAAGGACCGACAACTTAATTGTGCCTCTTCCAGGGTCCATGCCACCCTCTTACCACTACCTGGGGATGATGCTTCCAACACATGGATGCTTGTGAGACAAAGTAAAAGCCAAACCATACCAGAATCAAAAAACAAACAGGAAAAAAACCACATGGTTTCTAAGAGCCCTTCCCCCAGGGTGATGACTGAGAATGAATGTAGTTCTTGCAGCTATCTTTTGAGAGACACCCTATATGAAATGATACGTCCCAAAGTACATTAGACACCAAGCACTCCAGCATTTTATTAGATGCTAGTCAGATAGATGCATGCTTGCTATATTAACCCTTTGTGATCAACATTTCTATCCATTTCTACTTTGGGGGACTTCTGTTTTTGTGCACAAAGAAGAAATCCTATAACAATATCTGCAAGAATATTAATCAAATGGATCCTGATTCGCTTCAAAGCAAGCATTCTTCAGAAAGACAGATTATTTAGGCGATAAAGTAATAAGTGTTATGACCTCATTTTCTCCAATCATGACCTAGCCCAGGCCTTTGTGGAGTTCCTAGTTACAGGGCACTCATCTACTGGTGCAACATTCTTTTTTTTTTTTTTTTTTTTTTTTGGTTTTTCGAGACAGGGTTTCTCTATGTAGCTTTGCGCCTTTCCTGGAACTCACTTGGTAGCCCAGGCTGGCCTCGAACTCACAGAGATCCGCCTGCCTCTACCTCCCGAGTGCTGGGATTAAAGGCATGCGCCACCACCGCCCGGCTCTGGTGCAACATTCTAAAGCTCAGATCAAGGTACATTCATTTATGACATTCTTTTGTTAATAATAATTCCTCTTTCATAGTTTATGATCAAAACCATAACTCAAGAAGAAAGGCAAAAGGCCAAGGAAATAGGTTATGTTAACTCAAAACTGTCATTTTCTTTTGCTAACACGTATATCACGTGACAACCTGAAGACATATCAGGATGCTAGCAAATGTTAATTGAAACAGGATATTGGTGTTTAATATATAAAGAGCTATTTTAGAATACTCAGCTGTTTATCATTTTATCCTAAGAATTGCTTTGTATCCTTTTAATCTTTTGTATTTTATCACTAAACATATCCACCATCACTATCTATATAAATGTTTTATAAGTATTGTAAAACACCATCCAGTAAAACATTTTCTGTCCATTTCTACTCATAACTGACCATCTTCACTGGTATGAACCTTAAGTATGGCTGGAGAGATGAATCAGTATATAAAGTTCTTGCAAAGTAAGCATGAAGATCAGAGTTTGAACCCTTAAAAGCCAGGCAAATCTAGATGCCAGATTGGTAGTACATGTTTATAATCTCACTAAGGACCAGAGACAGGAAAATGTCTACAGTTCACAGGCTAGCTAGTCTAGAGTACACAGTGAGAAAAGAGAGACTGTGTTTCAATGAATATGGAAAGACAGGACTGAAACTTACCCGAGATTGTCCCTTGACCTTCACATATGCACTGTGGTATATATGCATGTATCTTCAACTCAACCCCACCCACCCTCCTCTCTCTTTCTCTCTCTCCCTCTCTCTCTCTCTCTCTCTCTCTCTCTCTCTCTCTCTCTCTCTCTCACACACACACACACACACACACAGATACACAGATACACTCTAACCTGTCTATTCTGTAATCTGAAGTCATTTACTTTCCTCAAAGGTAATGAGTACTGAGGACATCAGG
The DNA here is from genome assembly GCA_902168415.1 of Peromyscus melanophrys. Taxonomy (NCBI): domain Eukaryota; kingdom Metazoa; phylum Chordata; class Mammalia; order Rodentia; family Cricetidae; genus Peromyscus; species Peromyscus melanophrys. Next base: position 29,168 of record CABHPR010129857.1, on the reverse strand, counting down.
AGAATTGGAGAGTTACTTCTGAATTCTTTGATAGAATAAGTAATATAATCTTCAAACTTTCACTTAGAAATCCAAACAAAAAATTAAACTCAGAGTTGCTGAAGAAATGAAATGTTAATAGGTACTAAACAGTGCTTACTTTCCCTTGGCAATTTTCTCAATCCCCTCCCCCACCCCACCCAGTGACAAGAGCAGCATTTGGGAAACTAAGACTAATCCAATCCTTTACACATCCACTACTTTGTCCAGTTGTCTGGAAATGACTTCTACTGAACTAAGTTTCTTTCCTAGAAGGAATTTCATTAGAACGTCATAAGTTTCTTGAGAGATCGGGTTTCGGGGTGGATGGAGTGGAAGAGTACTGAAGGAGATGACTGGAAAGGGAGCGGAGGCAGGGCTAGGTCAGATAGAAACCTCATGCAAGAGAAATTCCCATGAATTTACAAGGGTGAACCCAACTAAGACTCGGGTTCGGATACATAGCCTGAACTAGCCATCTCCTGTGATCAGATTGGTGACGACCCCATTGAGAGCCATCATCCAGTCACTGATGGAAACAGATGCAGAGACCCACTGCTAAACATTAGGATGAGCTCGAGGCATCCTGTTAAATAAAGGGAGGAAGGACTGTAGGAGCCAGAGGGGTCAAGGACATCATAAGAAAACCCAAAGAAACAACTCACCTGGGCTCACAGGAACTCGTGGAGTCTGAAACAACAACCAGGGAGCCTGTATGGGACTGATCTAGGCCCTTTACATAAATGTGACAGTTGTGTAACTTGGTCTACTTGTGGGACTCCTAACAGTGGGAGCAGGGCCTGTCCCTAATGCTTTGGCTGGCTTTTGGAAACCCATTCCTCATACTGGATTGCCTTTTCGAGCCTTAATACAAGAGGAGGTGCTTAGTCTTACTGCAACTGGATATGCCATGGTTTTTTTGTTGTTGTTGTTGTTTATTTGTTTTTTTATATATCCATGAGAGGCGTGCTCCTTTCTGAACAGAAGCAGAGGAGGGGTGGATTGGTTTGGGGGGGAGGGTATGGGAAGACAGGAGAGAGGGAAAATTTCAGCGAGGATATGAAGTAAATAAATAAATTCGATAAAAATAAATTAAATAAGTAAGCTAAAAATAAAGTATAAAGAAAACAAACCCAAAACTCATAAGTTTTAGAAAATTCTCCAAACAATGCAGTGGGTCTCTGCATCTGTTTCCATCAGTGACTGGATGATGGCTCTCAATTGGTCGTCACCAATCTGATCACAGGAGATGGCTAGTTCAGGCTATGTATCCGAACCCGAGTCTTAGAAAATACAGAAAGCCCTCCTCGTTTGTGTAAGTAACAACTGACCAACACAGGCGCCTGCAAGTCCTGCAGGGAGCTCCAGGGATGCAGCTTTCATGAGTAGTCATTCTTGCTGGGAGGGATTTTTTGTGATGTGGCTGCCTTTGTGTCGCCCACACTCCTGTAAGTAACCCCCCAAAATACTACTTCATTAAGATAGATGTGGGTGGAACCATCCCTTTCATCTGCCATTGGTATCTTATCTAGGCTGACTAGATATTTGTCCATTTCTTCCCGTGAAAAATCAGACAATAAGAGTATGCAGTCAGTTAATTTGATCAAGCCCATGGACACAAGATGGCCTGTCTCCACAGCCTGTGACTAGAACACAATAGATGTAGTGAGTTGATGGTTTCCTCTACTGTCTCTGAGATTTATTCCTGACCCTGCATTCTCTATTCTGAGTTGGAGGCCTCCCAGAGAGTTGGGTCACATGTACAGAATGGCTTTGGTGTTTAGCATGATCCTACAAAAGAGCTCTGATTTCCTTGATGTCAGGACGGGCTGTCCTGCTGTCCTAGGAACAGTATTTTCATGCCTCTACTTTTCAAACTTCACCCTTCATTTAAAAATTCCTTTTTCCCCTTTCTTATATTCTACACTCACGTTTCCATCTTTTGTCTGTAACTTTCAATCACTACTATTGTGAGGGGAGAATCAGCAAGTCCTTTGTGCTGTAGAAATTAATACTCATAAAGTGATATGAGGAGGGAAAGAGCCTCATTGGATCTATACTTTTGTCTGATAAATATATGTTACAGTAAATTACCTAATTAAACAAGCATAACATGAAAATTAGATGTTTGTTTCTAGGCATCTTTGAAGCAGTAACCGCATTCCTTTCTGTGGTATTTATTATTCCTTCAATTTGCAAAAGCTGAATCATCAGGAATTCCACTTCATGGCTTTAATTGCAGGCATATCCACTAACTGCTGATGTGGATCTTCTATTGCTGAGCTTTCAAAAAGTGGCAACTTCTTTTCAGTTTTTTTTTTTTTTCAGAATTATGGTGGCTTTATATGGTCAACACCACACCCTAATCAGCACATCACTGTTCTCTGATGTGCAGATTTTAATTTTTTTTAAAGGTTTCTAAACCTTCTAAATTTAAGTGTATGCATGAGTATGTGTGTTTCTGTTCATGTGTACATGAGTACAGAGGTCCAAGACAATGTCAGATCCCCACATAGTTGGGGGAACAGGCAGTTGTGAGTCACCTAACATGGGTGCTGGAACCTGAATTCAAGTCCTCTGGAAAAGCAGAAAGCATTCTTAACCATTGAATGACATCTCCAGTCTTTATTCAATTTGTTTTGATCCTATCACTTGTCAGAAAACAAAGCTGACTGCAATGATATCAATGTAAATAATAGCTCAAGTGAATGTGTAGGTCACAAGTACCAGGCACCGTGTTTGGCTCTTGGCCTGTACTGTTTCAGTTACCAACATCAAGGACATCCCTTGAGGAGGGGGAGCTCAGCTGGTACAGTACTTGCTTTGCACACATTCTAATTTGGGTTCTAGTCCAAGCACTGCACAAGTCAGGTGTGACCAGAAAAGGCTTCCATGTCCTCTGAACTGGAGTTAAAGGCAAATGTGAGCCACTCAGCATAGGTGCTGAAAGTGAAGTGGGGTCTTCTGGAAGAGGAGAAGTGCTCTTATCCTTTGAGCCATCTCTCCAGCCCCTAATCTAATGGATCTTAAACCTGATGCCTGTGTATCTTTACCAGAAGATTCTCAAGAAGTTTCCTGGGGCCTTCAGAGAAAGATCTGGGTAGACCAGCTAATCTCAGGCATGCTCAACTGAGCACTGATTTTCCAAAGATGAAATGGTGAATCCCCTCTCTCAATAGTGGTTTATCTCACTGTCTACTGTGCCACCTTCTTAATGTACCTCCTTAGCCTCAAGGACAACGCTGTTCAGAGACCTTAGCTTATGGAACGCAGTGCTTAGGCTCATGGCAGTCTCTGCAAAGGAACTGTGGAATGAAATACTAAAGAGCAGGGCTGGAGACAGAACATCATGGAAAGTGCTTTGTCTTCTTAATTGACAAGTCAAGGATGTGTAGATGAAAATAAGTTTTCTATCTATAAGAGTACTCAAAACTAAACAAATGATATTTAGTCTTGATAAGGAGCTAAGAAACCGCATACATAAATAAGTTTAAGACAAATCTGGAAATGTATTCATTAGACATTATGGCTAGAAACTAGGATGATGGTAAAGTTGGTGAACTACCTGGGGTATATGCATGAACACAAAGAAAGACCTGAGAACAAACTGAAATTCCAGGAATGGTGGCATATGCTCATCATCTCAGCACAGGACAGGCGGAAACAAGAGAAACCCCGGGATTCCTCAGCCCATTAGTCCAGCTGTTTTGATGAGCTCCAGTTTCAGGGAGAGATCCTCTCTCAAAAATTCAGGTAGAGAGTGACAGAAGAAAATACCCAATGCCAGCTTCTGGCCACACACACACACACACACACACACACACACACACACACACAACACACACATACCATATGTCACACTTGTGTACAAACGCACACATACACATATTCACACACACAAACACACTCTCAAAAACACTCACACATAGTCACATACACACACATACAATCACGTACATATACACAGCAACACATACAAACACGTGCGAACCGACACACTCACAAGAGACATGCCATCTGTTTTCCATGGACACTAATCTAACTACCGAGTATTTATCCTAAAGAGATTATTAGGTAACATTGATTTATGACCTTTTGGTAAAAATTGAATAAGGAAATTATTAGATAAATGTACAAATATAATTAATACATCTATTTTATATAAACATGAGGATGGATGATGGCATTTTTAAATATATTAAGTGTTAAAAGCAAATAAAATATTTGGGAATCTCTATGGTATTGCTTTGAAACATATTGAAATAACCAAAGATTTTGATTGTCTATGATTTAAAAATAGTCTCCTTTGTACAGTTTAATTTGATAATTATAGTAGAAGCAAATAACAGAAACCAGTATAAGATCAGCATATAGTTAAAATGTACTTGAATGTGTATTTATGGACATCAGAAACACATAAGGAAGACTTTTCACCTTATGTTAATAATGCCTATTTCTGTGTTAAAATTATATTTACTTTTATTCCACTAAATTTTATAATTTTCCTTCAATAAACATGAGCAAATGCGGCATTTAAAAATGAATAAATAAAAAGTGCAAGTAACCAATGAGCAATTTTAATAATTTTAAACTCATTTCCAGAAAACGAAAACTGAGGTACAATATAGTATTTTTTGCTGATCATGACATGATAATACGTGTTATTAGAAAAAGTCATTTCCAGTTATTGTATCAGAATTCGGTAATTACTTTTTCAATAAAGAAACTGAAATCTATCAAGAGCAAAAATGTGAAATAAATTAGCTTTATATCCTGCACTCAATTAAACTATCATAGAAAGAAGGTAATGAATTAAGATAATTTGAGTGCAGAAATAAAGCTTTAAATTTTTAGCACTCTTCTAAAATCAATTAAAATACTCCACAGCCAGAAACCCACAGACGCCCCAGCAAAAGTGTAGCATGCATGTTAAGTTGTCGGGAGTGATTCTTCTCTCAAAACCTCACAGACACAAATGAGCTGGCGACTGTCTCCACAGCTGCAAGAATAGCAAGACAGGCACATGAGGTGGTGCATGCCTTCAATCCCAGCCCTAGATAAGCTATAACAGGAGGAGTCCAAGCTATCCCGGGCTCTGTAAAGTAGTCCTTTCTCACAAATTTAAGTGTGGCATGTTGTCTGTCATATGCAGACTCTCGCAGGGGAAAAAGTCATGGAAGAAAAAGGGGGTCTAGAGGTGGTGAGACAGCTCAGGAGGCAAAGGTGTTTATTTCAGAACCTGACTACCTCTCAGTTCCGTCCCTGAGACCCACACTGTGAAAGGAAAGAGCCAATGCCCACAAATTGTCTGTGATCTTCATACACACACACACACACACACACACACACACACACACACACACACACACAGAAACACACACACTCAATATGCATCTTCACATGTGTATGTGCACAAACAAACTTAAAAAAATGAAAATGCGATTTAAAAAAAGAATATGAAAAGAGAGACTAGCAGAACTGTGCTGGGGCTAAAGGAAAACAAGGAAGGGCAATAGAGGAGGGGTGTCCTCATGTGCATTCTGAATGTGTATGAAAAAGATGCAACAAAACCTGTCATCCGCAGAAACTGTTTATTGTCTGCTTGACTCTGTTATACTAAGTTACTGGGACCCAGATCAGAGTTCAAGGCTGAGGTGTGTCACTTTAGAAATCTGTAGGTGAAGTCTCTTGTTCTTACCTGGTCCTGCCAGGCAGCAGCCATTTTTATAAAATAAACACATAGAGGCTTCTATTAAATACAAACTGTTTGGTCTGTGGCTCAGGCTTCTTGCTAGCTAGCTCTTTCACCTTAAATTAACCCGTTTCTATTAATCTATACATTGCCACGTGGCCATGGCATTACCCGTCTGCTGGTATGTTGCTCCTTGGGTGGCAGGCTGGTGTCTGCTCTGACTCCACCCTTCTTCATCTCCATCTTCACTTTGAATGTACTGCCTAACCTTATTCAGCCTCTCCATTGGCCAAACAGCTTTATTTATCAACTAATGAGAGCAACACATATTAACAGTGTACAGAAAGACATCCCACAGCAGAAATGAACTTCTAATGGGACATTTCACTGCTTAAAAATAATTACATTATTTTTTACATTTGTTGTTTTACAAATTCTCATCCATGTTTTAAAACAATCCTTTGGAGGATCTGAAAGATAGAAAGTGTATGCACATTGTGTGTATTTGCCACCTTTTAAACATGACACTACACTGCAGTATTGTCTCTGTTCCTTACAGAAGACACCTTGGCTTGGTTGAGCATGCTTCCCCATCTGGATAGACACCTTCCTTCCTCCTGCCTCCTGAAATTCACTGGAGCAGAGCAGCATTTCTGAATTCATTATCCTCCTACCCTAGAAGGTACAGGATATATTTTTAGGAATCCTTGAAAACATATGCCCTTGTAAGCCAGAATGGCACTCCAAACACAAGCCTGAGAATTACTGATGCAAATATAAATAAAGGAGGACTTTTTCAAACATTGTCATCTACATAAGAACACTATTCTTTTTCAAAAGATTTATTCTGTATTTAATCAGGTGTATGAGTGTGGGTTTGTATGTGTGAGTGCTGGTGCATATAGAGACCAGAAGAGGGTGTCAGATCCCCTGGAGCTGGAGTTAAAAGTGATGTGGTGATCCATCCCTCATGGGTAGTAGAAACCAGACCCCATATCCTTTGCAAGAGTAGCAAGTACTTCTAAGTGTAGAGTGGTCTCCCTAGGCCCTAGAACAAGGCTTCTGTCAGGTTATCTCCTCTTTACTGTCTAACTTGAGCAGTTTCTCTGTGAGAATATAATGTTGGGTGTAGCAAATGAGGAGGAAAGAGCAACTTGTGTGCTGAAGATCTCCTTCTGCAGATAGCAGCTGTGAGGTCCAGAAGCATGGGAAAGAAGGAAGGAGGCGAGTGAAATTCAACAAAGGGCTCTGTGGCTGGAAGATCTATTGTTTTGAAAGCATACTTACTGTCCTCCAGACTAGGCAAAGAAAACAGGGTTAGCCTCTTCTGCTTTTTCATTGGTGCCAGAATGTAGAATTTAGATGATTCCTTAAAAGCATATTTCTTTATATTTTAAAGCAATACTTATAGGTCATTATGGAAAAACTTGACTTCAAACAAAATATTATTAATAAAGTGAATTTGTTCTTGAATTTCAAGCAAGCTATTAATACTTTAGCTCTACTTTGCATATCACCTGTCAAGGGCCCATTCTGCTTATCACTGAGTTCCCAGGAACACGTATGCATATGTGTTTGCATGCAGTGGAACGTATGTGAAGGTATATGTATGTGTGGAGGCCAGAGAACACACATAGATATTGTTCCTCAGTCACAGTTTTATAATGAATTAATTAGAGGCAGGGCTTCTCACTGGCCTGGAATATATCAACTAAGCTAGTCTGGGAACCAGTGAGCCCTTCGGACCCTCCTCTCTTACCTCCCAAATGCTAGTATTACAACCCTCGTTACCATGCTTCTGGTTTTTTGTTTGTTTGGTTTGGTTATTTTATTTTTGGTTGTTTTTGTTTTAGTCTTGTTTTGACATAGTTTCTGGAGAGCTAATCCAGCTTCTGAAAGCTTGCAAAGCATGCACTTTACTGACTGAACCATCTCCCCTATTCCTCAAGTGAGCACATTTGGGAACACAGTTTGGGATTTGGGGCACCAAAGCTCCTAAGCTGGGACCTGTGTTTTAGATGTTCTGTTCTAAGGAACTCTCATCTCTGTGATCCATGGCAAGAAGAATGCATCTAAAATTCCATCTCACATGGCTATCCTCTGATCCCCCCAGGAAAGAGGTCCTTCCTATGCTGGAACTCAGAAGTGCAGAGACAGACAAGGGCAGGGATGCCAGCATCAGCCTCTGTGGAAGCAGACAGAAAGATGCCTGTCACAATGAGAGCAGGGGCTGCCTCTCAAAACTGGGCCAAACACTCCAGGTTTGACTTGCTGCATAGCCTCTGGCATGAGAACAATGCATTCTATCTGGGCATTAACCCTGTGAATCCCACAACACTCAAAATTAGAGGAAGGAAGGGTGAGCAAACAATTCACTTGTTTTCATTCTTCTGTAGCCTAATGTCCTATAATCAGGGTGGCTGGAGAGATGAACTGTCAGTTAACACTCACTGGGAAAGATGTAAATCCTGTAGAGGCATCAGTGAGATTTTCAACCAAGACTCAAGAAGATAAAGAATACAGCTGAAGATTCAGAATAGTTGAGAAACTGAGACTAGAGCTTTCAGATCCACCTGCCTCGTCCTTCAAGCTTTCCCTTATCCAGCAATGGCCTTGAGGGAGTTGATGAATACCTCTTCACCTAAGATTCTTCTCTTATAAAGCAGAGCTCACCACAGAGCCTGCCTCCTAATCACAGTTGTTCAGAACTAAATATGGTCATATCTAGAGTGTGCGCACAATGGTACAAGCAGCAAGGTCTATGCCATGTTTATTAGTATAAGAACCAAACTCAGAGCTGAGAAGATGGCTCATCACTTAAGGGAACTTACTGCTCTTGCGGTAGACCCAAGTTCGGTTCCCAGCATTCTTGTCAGGGGTTTCACAAAGCCTGTAATAAGCAGCTCTGTGTGATCTGACACCTCATCGGGCTCCTAGGGTCATATGCACAAGTAAATAAATGAGTGAAAATCTTTTAAAAAAAATCTTCATACCAGAAGGGAGTCAAACTCTACTGTACCCAGATGCTGCCAGATGATCACAGCTGGAAGGTGCAGTGTAGTGGTATTTGCTCCGCTCATGACCTTGGGTTATAGAGCCTGAAGGAGGTGGTGCTTCCTGCTGTTGTACGTGACCTCTTAAAAAGAGAGGGAGAAGGGTCACATACCCCCTTTTTCCTGCTCCTGCCTGCAAGGTGGATTTGCTCTCAGTCAGATCAGAGGATGATTGCAACAGGAATCTTAAAGGTTCTTATTAATAAAAAGAAATCCGGGCCAGGTATTGGGGTGAAATGCTGGATGGTCAGAGAGACAGAACAAGGTACAGCTAACCTCACCTGGCCAACTTCTCAGCTGATCTTGTTTCCTCAGACTGGAAGTTCTGTGTCCTCATCCCAATGGCTCTCAGCTGAGCTGCTGCCCAAAAGCCTGAAGCTTAACCAGCTAAAAGCTTCTAGTTTCTGGTCCTCACGCCTTATATACCTTTCTGCTTTCTACCATCAGTCCCTGGGATTAAAGGCTCGCTTTCTGGGATTAAAGGCGTGAGTCACCATGCTTGGCTGTATCCTTGAACAGATGGATTTCTGCCTCTGGAATGCTAGGATTAAAGGCGTGTGCTACCACTGCCTAACTTCTATGTTTAATATTGTGCCTGTTCTGTCTCTGACCCCAGATAAGTTTATTAGGGTGCACAATATTTTGGGAAACACAATACCACCTCAGATGACTTTAGCTGTCTACTCTGTTCTGTATTCATCGGTGTATTTCCTCAATTTATATATGAAAAAATCCCTATTACCCACTAAATAGATGCATGTAGATTGATCATAACAACTGGCACCCAGTGTGGGGCATGAACCCATGACCCTGAGAATTTTCCTTGGTTATGATAAAAGATAAATTAGATGAAACTTTAGACTCATAAATATAGGATAGATGATAGAATATTTTCTTTAATTTTGCCAAATACAAATAGACTAGATGTTGTTACTGTAATTCTTGCTTGATAACTGTTCTATTATATGTAATTTTACTATGTTAAAGTTACAACCTTCCTTTTTGATTAGACAGAAAAGGGGAAGTGCTGTGGAATGTCTTACTGTCTCTGTGAATACGTATTGCTATGATTGGTTAATAAGGAAGCTGCTCTAGCCTACGGTGAGTCAGGTCATAGCCAGGCAGGAAATCAAAGAAGAGAGAGAAAGGAAGAAGAAAGGCAGAGGCAGAGGAGATGCTAGCCTGCCATCAAAAAAGCAACAAGATGCCAGCAGACCGGTAATGCCACGGCCATGTGGCAACATATAGATTAATAGGAATGGGTTAATTTAAGATGAAAGAGCTAGCTAGCCAGAAGCTTGAGCCATAGGCCATACCATTTGTAAATAATATAAGCCTTCTGTGTGTTTACTTGGGACCAAGCCACTGCAAGACATGGGTGGGAGTGATTTGTTCTGACAGTGGAGCCAAGCAGGACCAGGAAAACTTGTGGCTACAGTGCAGAGATACCAAGAAGAAACAAAGCTGATGTCCAACTCCCACAGGGTCAACAGCTGAAAAGCAGATTTCTCTGCTCATCCATGTTTCAAAAACAGAGGATAGTAATGTGAATAACTCCTCAAGTCTCTTTGGCATGTCAGTGTAATTCCTAACTCAATAAGAAAATAACCTGAAAAACTCCTTTTTGCAGTTTCCCACTAAAATATGACAGTTCTATAAGCTGTTCTGTGAGGATGCTTGAAGCCAACTCAAGAAGAGAAATTGCTCTTAATACTTATTACCAGGGATATTTTCTAACAGTTGTGTAGAAGTCTCTGAGGAGCCAAGCTATGTGATTACTGATTTGGGGAGAAAGGGTCTGACCCCTTTCAGGAATAAAGATGCTTAAAATTCTAGCATTAGAGATTAACTTCTTTGAATCAGTAGTATGCCCATGGGAATATTTTTCTGTCATAGTCATTAACTGGAGAGATTACATAAGGATTGATGGTCATACTGTCACATCAAGAGAGGTATGGATGTTTTGAAACCACTGGCCTGGAGGGCAAATTTAAGAGATGGGAAAGGCTGGTGGATGCCTCAGTCAGTATAGTACCAGCTTTGCAAGCATGAGGACTTGATTGCAAATCTCCAGTGCCCACATATAGGCGGGGCATGACAGTACACATCTCTAATCTCAGTTTTTAGAGGATAGAGACCGGAAGATGGATACTTGGAGGTCATTGTCCAGCCTACCTCACTACAGCAATGAGCATCCAATTCAGTAAGCAACCCTGTCTCAAAAACTGTGGTGGGGAGTGATAGAAGATGACATTAGATGTTGACCTCTGGCCTCCACACCCATACATGCATGTGTGCACACACACAGACATACACACACATACACACATGAGGTAAGACTAATTCTTTAATTTTCTTTTTTTTTTTTTTTGAACTGCCAAGTACATTAAAGATAAATGTTATGTTCTTTGGGAGACCCTGAGTGAACTACACAACTCCCTGGAACTTGAATTTCAACCGTAGAGTGAGAAAGACTCACAGGGAAACAGGGGGAAAAAAATAAAATAAAAACACAGTACTTCTACATTATCAGGTTAGTCAGCACTGCAGGGGCCTCCTGTTCCCAGTGTGACTTCTGATAACCCCAATGTAACGCATTTTAGAGTTTCTATCAGCTCCAGACCCCTGCTGATTTAGGAGAGATCACAGGTGTTACTCCCTGTACCTCTAGGTGGTCCATGTTGAAGTGCAGGTCAGCTCTTAGAGGGCGCACAGCAGGCATTTAAGTAGACACTGCCAGGTTGCACTCAAAGGTGACTGGTAGAAGTCAGAACAACTAGCCACTTCATCGGAGGCAGGAGAGAAAGTTGGGATGGAGAGGTCTGAAGTGGCATAAAAGAAAATGCCAAGTACTGACTGGGAAGGTGGCTCAGTGAGAAAAGCACTCTGCCATACAAGTGTAAGGATCTGAGTTTGGATCTCCAGAAGCCATGTGAAACTGTGTGTGAGAGATTATATTTCTAGACTCAGTGCTCTAGGCAAGGTGGGAGACAGAAACCGGAGAATCTCTGGAAGATCAAAGACCAGTTAGCCTGGTGTGTGCCTCAGAGAATAGGAAAAGTGAGAGCTATTGCCTCAGTAAGACAGAAAGGTAAGGATGGACACCTGAGGTTAGCCGGTGACCACACACACGATACAGTACATGTGTGCCTATGAACACACACACACACACACACACACACACACACACACACACACACACACACACACTCCTAAGTGTAATCTATTAAGTCCATATAATACTACCTGTATGTATGTATTTTTCAGGGTTGACCATTTTGGCACCGGGCAACCAATTGGTCTGTTCTTTTCTGGGGAAGTTACTTATTCTTTTCTCAGCTCTACACAGTTGCCAACATTCTTTGTGTAGGGTTGAGGCCTTGTGACTTTTTTTCCTGGCCAGTTTTCAGGAGCTATACTCATAAAGCCTCACCAACGTGACTGCCCAATTGTGAGCGGGAACAAGGATGGTATCAATGAACAGCAAATTCTTTTAAGTAACTCATGACACTTGTCCTTGGCCATACCAGAGCGTTAATATTTGCTGATATTACAAGATAGCTACATACAAGACAGCTACCTTTATTTCAACTGAATTTTAAGATTTATTTATTCTTATTTTATGTATACAGTGTTTTCTCTGCATGTGTTTCTGTGTTACCACATGCATGCAGTACCGACAGAGGCCAGAGGAGGGCATCTGATCCCTGGAACTGGAGTTACCCGTGGTTGTTAAGTCATGTAACACAACCAGGTATGTGGGTGTTGGACACCAAACTTAGATCTCTCCACTTTTCAATTAACTTTGTTATTATGACTCCTCTTTAATGCGATTTTATACATCTAATAACAGAGGTAAGGGTCTTCCAAATCTTGCTTATATTAGATGATCTAATGTGGCTTTTATATTATATCACTAGGCTTGTTTAAATCCTTCCTAAGCTAGATTTTGCTTAGAGATTTTTGTTTATTTCCATGATGTATTTTAATTACCTTGTAAAGAAATCAGTATATGATTTTGGATCAGTGTGTATGTGTAATCAATGCTTTCTCACTTGATCACGGAATCAGCTCCAGGGGCCGCGGTGGGGGTGGGGCTGCCTGAAGGAAAGATGCTGGCCCCCTCCCTCCCTCTGCATCCTGAAGGCTGAGCTGTATTGTTGAGGTCATAGGAGCCTCACCCCGTGGTCTCCCCACTTACTCCAAAGTGAATCGCATTGTGTGAAATTCCTGAAACAAGCTGTTTTGAAAAGGGCTGCAATTATTCCCTGGCAAAGCTGGGATATGATAACATTTATTTTAAGGATGCTGTTAACAGAAAATGCTACTATAGAAGCTAGCCACTTAATTGGCTTCCTTTGCGTAATCTGTTTACCGCAGCACTGAACGCTCTAAATCTGTAAACGCGGCAATAAAACTGGAAGAGGAGTTAAGCCGGTCTTGATAGCAACTACTCAATTGACCATTTGATTTGCTTGTTCTCTCTGATGCAGTTGATAAAACTCTTATTTTTCTCCTCTACTGAAGTGGGTCATTTTATGTTTTATAAACTCGATATGCTAACTCTGTGGTCCTCTCCTCTTCTTTTCTGCCCATCCCCCATCTCTCGTACTGACTTTTTAGTATGAGCATCGAGTGGCTGACTAGGTAAGTACATACATGAGTCTGGTCGGCATATGGACTAGATTAACAACCTGGGACTGCAGGGTTTGGGTAATTCTCCCCCACTCCTGCCTCACTCAGTAATGCACGTGGTAGCCTAGCTCCATCACCTGTAGGTACTGTGTGCACACAATCATCTCTGAATGATGCACCTAGCAACCTCCAACCCTATCTGCATCAGGTGACATTTGTCCCCTTGCTAGACAATGGGATAACTTTGTCCTCCCCAAAGAACAATCAAATGTAGACAGTCAGTATTTAAATTCACTCCCGGTCTGTCTGGGTATAAAGAATAGAAGTACTAATACTATCTGAACTGATTTGGGGTGGATCACTATAAGGTAAACTGTGCTCTCTAATTTCCCCTTTAGGGATAATCCCTAATATTACCTAATAGGGATTAGGTAATATTACCATTATATGGTAATTATACATAGGCATATAATATTACCATTATATGCCTATGTATAATTGGACATGCATATGTTTAAAATGAGATACATTATGGAAAGGGACATGTGCAGTAAAAAAAATGATTATAAGATCTACTCTATCTGTCAAAACAGAGAAGCATTCTCACCACTCTCTTTAACAAATACTTCCATCTCCTGAACTGCATAAGAGGGAGCCTCAAACAATAACCTGGGCCCTAGTACTTCCACCCCACTCTTGGAGCCACTGCTTCTTTCAGGGTATTCTGATCTTCTCTATTGTTTTCTCCTGAAGAGACCCCATGCTATTTTTGTAAATATCTGTGGGCTTTTACTCCAGTTACTTGAAAAAGAAGAGAAGAATCTGGAAACACCCAACCCTAACCATAAGTAACAAGTGTGTGCATGTATGTGCATGCATGAATACCCACATACATGCACACCTGCATTCATACACATGCTTGCCCCACAGTCATTATCCAAAGTAAAACTAAGTTGTTCCTTGGTAAGAACTCCACCAACTTGCTAATTCTACCTTATGATTCATCGTTTCTCTCATTTATAAAGTGAAAAGGGAAATGAAAAGCTGCTATCGTCATTCAGATGAAGAATTAAAGTGCCATAGAAAATGCACCACTCATACAACTATAATTTAGTAGGCTGAAGTTCAGCCTCTTCAGCTGACCTTGGAGAGCCCAGTGATCCTGTGAACAAAATGGCGTCTTAGAATTCTAAGCGTCTCTTATTCATGTATCAGGATAATGGCATCTCCAGTACTCTTAGTTGTTTTCAGGATAAAACAAAGTGATTCATTTGTGTAAGGGACCAAACGAATAAAAAGTTTCTTTTCAAAATGTATTTGATTCTAAATTACAAAGATTATACATTATTAATATGCAATAAGCTGGAAAAACTAGAAGATATGGAAAGTAAAAAGATGCAAACTAGCTCTTCCCAAATATCTTTCCTTTCTCCCTCTAAGTATTTGAGAGCTTAGCTGGGTCTATAGTCTGAGAGGACTTGGGGAAAGAAAAGACAGGTGTGGAGACAGAGCTCAGGAAGTGTGGCCCTTCCTACCAAGATCATCTCTCTGGGCTTTCTCTGGCAGTTTGCATCTTGAAGGTGCCTCAAGCCCAGGTGTTAAAGGCTTGACTGCTCTTCGGTGCTGTTGAAAATGGGAGGAGCAGTTCATGGGTTTCCACTATTGTGGTCCGTCATCTCTGCACATTCTCCCATCATGATCTCGACGTCCCTCGCCTGCAGTCTCTCTCCTCTCTCTCATCAGTTGGATCCCCGGAACTCAGCCTGGTGCCTGGCCATGGATCTCTGTATCTGCCTCCATCTGTCATTGGACAAAGGCTCTATGATGACAGCTAGGTTATGCTAGGCTGGCCACCAGAGTAGACCGGTCCAGGCACCCTCTGGACCACTGCCAGCAGACCAAGGTGGGGTCAGCCTTGTGGATTCCTGAGAGCCTCCTCAGCACCCTGCCTCTTCCTATTCCCATGATGTCCTTATCTATCATGGTATCTTCCTCCCTGCCCTCCCACTCTGTCCCTGTACTGGACTAGGCCCTCTGGACACGGAAGATGGTTGTTTGGCTTGAACTGTTTGGGGGGCACCCAGGCAGGGGGATCGGAATCTATCACTGGTGCAAGGGCAGGCTTCTGGGAATCTGGTGCCTGTGGTGTGACACCTTGCACAGCCTTGGTGCAGTGGGAAGGGGCTTGGACCTGCCTAGGTTCAGTGAACTGGGCTCTGCTGACTCCCCATGGGAGACCTCAATTTGGGGGATGGGATGCGGGATGGCTTGGGAAAGAGGGCTGGGGGATGGGAGGAAGGAGGAGGGGGAGTCTGTGGATAGCATGAGGAGTGAGTAGAAAATTTCTTAATAAAGAAAAATAAAATAAAATAAATAAAAGAAAAAGAAAAGGGGAGGAGCAATGGAGAAGGGGAGTGGTTTGAACCATGCAATGGGATAACAGGGTTCTAGGCTCTTTCCACTCCCTGATTATCAGGTGAGTGGTTTTGCTGGATCCTGTATTCCCACAAAGATTCACAGCTTTGCTATTAGAAATCAGACCAGACAGCTACCCCAGCCATACTACCTACCTACCAGCCCCTTTCTTCTATATGTAGATAGTAAGTGCCCTATAGACAATCTGCCTGAGACTCCTTAATCCCAGGTGCTGGGATCCCAGGAGATGACAAGCTCCTTCTCACTTTCCCAAGAAAGTTCACAGATCCCAGGTTGCTAGGCTCCCAGAGACATCAGAGGGCTACCATGGCAACACATCTTCATAGTACCACATCCTTCTCTGGAATTTCCTCCCATCATTATACTCAACATGACTTAGGCAAAGCCTGGCTGGGGACTCATGCTGTGGAACAACCCTTTGTCCTCTGAGAACTACAAGAAAGAACCTCACCACCCTGCTTCATGCACCTGAACCCTTCTCAGAGCCCCTGCCATGCTGCTGTTTGTCTGTCTGTCCATTACCTCAATAAGTTTATCTAATAAACTTATTACCACAACAGACAATCTGCCTCAGTGTGTCCCTTGAGCCTTATTCTATTTTCCTTTCTGTTGCGGTGATAAAACACTCTGTCCAAGAGCAATTTAGAGAAGATTATTTATTTGTCTTATACTTTCAGGTCTTACTCCATCCGCTGTAACCTTTCCACAGTCCACTGAAGGAAGTCAGACCAGGAACGCCATGAAGCAGGAACCAAAGCAGTAGCCAAGGAAGGACAGTGCTTGCTGGCTTCTTCTCTTGGTCATGCTTAGCTAGATTACTATGGAGCCCAGGCCCATTTCATTAGGGTAATACCATCCACCATAGCCTGAAGGATTTAAGACAGTCTCTCACAGGCCAGTGTGATGTTGGTAATCTCACAACTGAAATGCATCCAGAAGACTCTAGACTGAGTAAACTTGGAACCTGAGGCTAACTAGGAAATACACCGATCCAAGATCTTTCACTTGCCACAGACCCCCAAACAAGGGAATGGTCTCTCCAAACCAGTGAATTAAAAAATCAAAATCATGTACAAACTAAGTCTCTCAGATATGCATTATGTCAACGAAGGGGTGACAAGCACATCTAGCCCATGTTTCTGTGGACAGAAGTTTCTGGAAGGCAGCTACACCTCCCAGTGACCCCTCTACAAGGCTGATTAGCTGGTGAGACCTTCAATAATGGTAGAGAGGTTGGAATGTTGCATGTCCAGAGCCTACTTTCAATTTATCTTAGCCTATTTTTATTCCCCTAAACATCCAATTATTTTCTGTGTTGTTGTAAGAGTAGTTCAACACTAATAATTAAATTAGTCATCAGGTAATTATAAGAAAAGACTAAATTTGTGGCTGGGGAGATGGCTCAGATGTTAAAAGAGTCCTGATGATCTTGCAGAGGACCCAAGTTTTGGTTCCAGCACGTACATCAGGAAGCTCACAGCTTCCTACTATTCAAGCTCCAGATGATCTGATGTCCTTTTCTGGGTGCTTCAGGCACTGCATACACTTGGTGCACATACAGACAAGTAGTCACACATACAAGACACAGAACTTTAAAAAATAAATATAAACTTTTAAAAGACCAAATTTTATATTAAAAACTAAATAAACACAATTTTAGTGTGTCTTGAAACCAAATCTCTGCCTGTATGCCAATGACGTGAGAAGGTGATTCAGATCTTAGAATACAGTTCATTGGTAGAACACTTGGTTGTCTAGCACAGGTGAGGCCTCCATTCAGCTCTACAAAGAAGCAAACAAACAAAACATAATTCAAAATTTAAAACTGGAGTAAAATTTCAGAGAGTACTGAATTTCAGTTTTCTAGATTTTTCAATACACATACACATATGGAGAGAGAATAAAAAAAATGTAATTTAAAAATAAATTGAGCCAGGCAGTGGTGGTGCACACCCTTAATCCCAGCACTTGAGAGGCAGAGGCAGGCAGATCTCAGCGAGGTTGAGACCAGCCTGTAAACTAATTTCTAACCTCAGAAACACCAGCCTGGTCTACAAAGTGAGTTCCAGGATAGCCAGAAAAGAAATCGATTTGGAATGTGTGATGAACACGGTCACAGAGCAACAGGAACACCCAAATTTCACCTGGTGAGATGGCAGTGCTGGTAACATTTGAGGGTCTTTTAAGATAAACTCAGCACAGTTTTGAGCATCTTTTGGCAGAATGTGGAAGATTATTGCCAAGCATGGCATGGTATGATCAAGTGGCAGAGGCAATGGAATGTGTAGTCAAGTTATGCTGTGATATGAAGAAGGCTTAAGTGTATGACATCAAAATTATGAGTGAGTACAGAAGGTTTAGTCATGAGTTAAAATATGGTATGGATTGAGCAGGTATTCTACAAAACCAGAAAGGCTTTTGCTGCCCTAGATACAGCTTTAGGCTCCAGCTTGCTTATAGGAATCCACAGTTAATGCTTGTTCACACTAGTGCATACATCTACATGAACATTCACATCTGTATACATAGAGAACTCTCAAGGAGATTGTGGTCTCCTATTTTTTCTTTTGTAATTAGTTTAATCATTCAGATGAAGATCGTTTTTATTTCCAAATTTGTTTCCAGGAGAGAGCGAGCCAAGACTTTATCTTTTGATGGAGCATCAAAGGTTTCCACTGATGGGCACATTGTCACTCAACCTGCAACGGAAGCTGTGTAGTCCACAATTGTGGGAGATTCTAGCCCCAGAGGTAGCTGCTTTATTGGAACAAATATAGATCCTGAGCTGAGAGACCATGGGATTTAACTTGGTAGCCTATTACCAGTTGCCACGTAGCATTGAAATAGTCAAAGTGCACTTCAGTTTTAGTAACATACCTGTGGTTGTTTGAAGGAGAATGTCCCCCATAGTCCAGCCATTTGAATACTAGGTGTCCGTTTGATGACTATTTGGAGAAGATTTGAAGGCATGGCCTTGCTGGAGGAAGTATGTCATTGGAAGTGTGCTCTGAGGTTACAAACATCTCAGGGACTTCAAGTACCTTCTCTCAGCTTCCTGTGTGTAGTTTGAGATGGAGCCTTCAGCTCTTTGCTTCCAGCTCTACTCATCATGCCTGCCTGCTGCCACACTTCCCCACTATGGTGGTGGTGATGGACCATTATCCCTCCAGAATCTTAGCTTTAAATAAACCCTTCCTTCTGCATTAAGTTGCCTGGGTCATATTGTTTTATCACCGCAATAGAAAAGTAACCGAGAGAGACAAAAATCTAAGAAAGAGGTAAATAATGTGCACTTTAATTTGGGGGCAGATATCAAAAGAGGTTGTAGGACTACTGAGTTTTGCATTACTGAGTTGGACAGAGCTCAGTTTGTATAGTTCTTGCCTTGCAAGCATGAAGACCTGAATTTGATCTCCAGAACTCATGTAAAAATCACCAGGTGCGCCGGACGGTGGTGGTGCACTCCTTTAATCCCAGCACTCGGGAAGCAGAGCCAGACTGATCTCTGTGAGTTCAAGCCTGATCTGCAGAGTGAGTTCCAGGACAGGCACCAAAACTACACAGAGAAACCCTGTATCAAAAAAACAAAACAAAACAAAACAAAACAAAACAAAAACCACCAGGTGTGGTACACACTTGTAATACAAGTGCAGAGGAGGGAAAGACAGATGGGTCCATCCTGTCCAAAATGTTTGATGAATCCAGGCCAATGAGAAAACTCATTTCAAATTGAACACACACACACACACACCAAACAAACAAAACAAGACAGAAGATGTCTAGGGAGTGACAGTTGAAGTTCTTCTCTGGCCTCCACATGCACATCCACACACATGCATTTGAAATTGCACACACGTAGTCACCTGCAGACATACAAACACACACATACACACACACACACACACACACACACACACACACACACACACACACAATTAGTTTGTGCTGTCATTCATCAATGAAATTGATGATATACTTTAGTGCTAGATCTGTGGCAGATGTTGGACACACATCCTAAAATCTTGTTAAAATTTTAACCTCCATTTGAAGGCACTGATTGCCTTCTCTCTGGAATTAGTGGAATTGTGACCAACTTCATCCTACAGAATTTGAATTTGCCTGAAAAATAGTATAAGATGCTTCCAAGTCTGGACCATGCACCACTCTGGTCCATTGTCCATGATATCTGCTCTTTAGCATCTGCCAGTTACTTCAAGAGACTCAATGAAACACTCTAAGACTCATACTCTAGATGATAAGTCACTAGGCAGAAGCCTTGAACCCTCAATGACTACAGGGGATGCAAACTATTTTCTAGCCTATCCAAGGGAAATTTACTGTAACAAGAATAAGAGGGAAGCAACAATACTCTGGGGTTGTGACTATAAAGGCTACCCACTGTGACTAACATTTCATGGCTAGATGGAGTTTTTTAAAAATGTGATTCATAGGAGCAAATCATATGATATGCAAGTGCAGGTCAAGTCAAGACCTACAGCACTTTAGACTTTGAGACAAAAGTTTCATATACACATTGTGTTTTATTAGTTTTCATTTTATTTTAAAGAAAAGGTCTCATGTGTCGCTGGATGGCCACAAACTCATGATGTATCCAAGGATGGCCTTGAGCTCTAATCCTCCTGCCTCCACCTCCCAAGTCCTGAGATTGTAAGTGCATAGCATGCCACCCAGTTTATGCAGTGCTATGCGTGGAACCCAGGGCTTCCTTCATGAGAGACAAGCAGTTTACTAACTGAGCTGTATCACCAGCTCACCAGCTCACATTTTGAAATGGTCTTCTTAATTCAGAAGACAGGATATTAGTCAATTACTATGAATCTATCAATCAATATTGCATGAAGATGTGACACTCAAGGATTGGTTAGATGTCTCCATAGGTAAAGGCAATTGCCACCAAATCTGATGACCTCAGTTTGATTCCTGAAATTTATATGGTGGAGGGAAAGAACTGACTCCCACAATTTCTCCTCTGTCCTCCACAAATGAGGTGTAGCATGTACACACACACATGCGCTTGCACACGTGCACACACACACACACACAGAGTGAGAGAGAGAGAGAAAGAGAGAGAGAGAGAGAGAGAGAGAGAGAGAGAGAGAGGAGCACACAATGAATAAACGTGTTAAGGAATAAGAGGTATATTTTAAAAATTATGTCAATTAAGACAATGGGAATGATTGATAAGGATGATGATTATACCAATAAACCCTATTGGATTTATTTCCTTCATAATCAATGCACTGTATTTAGTTTACTTAATCACCTTACTTCTTCTCAGACTTACTCCTTTTTTAAAGTTGTTGAAACTGAAACCCAGAAAATATTAAGTAATTAATGAAAGAAATAGAAAAAAATTGTATTCAGCTCTTTAGATGTTTGACCCTGAAGTTCATGCATTAAACACTACCCTACAATTATTTAAACAGAATCTGTCATGAGATTGTGGGTGAGCAAGAGTCTACTTAAATGAAGCTCTTTAAGCATGTAATTTGATAGAAGGTACCATAAAGCATCATGGCACTACAGCTCTGAGAATTTCGATTTAATGACGCCATTTCCATAGAGCCAAGACATTCCTCTGCATTTAAGAGATGTAAAGTAGCCATTTAAATATTTACTGCTTTGGGCCTCATATTTATTACATATAGTGGCTTTGAAATGAGGATGCAACCATCCTTTTATATTATTCCTCGAGCTTTGTTGTAAAGGGTTTCAGCACGAGGCAGTTGGCGTTTCTGAGATGGCTACTTCTTTCCAAGCAGCTCAGTCTGGCCATCTTCCTTCATTCACTTGCAGTTGACAGCATGGCGAGTGCCTCAGTACACAGGAGGGAGGGAAATGGAAGATGCCAACTTCGCAAAACCTTTCCTAGAGGACTGTCTTATATAATATATGCATAAGACATACTCAGTGGTGACTCCGGAAGCCCCATTCACATGTGTCTATGGGTCGCATGTTCCCAAGGATCACGACCTGCCTGTAGACATGTGAAAAGTACCAGAAAGCATGGAAGTCATCTAAACCTATGGCAGTGTGCCCAGAGCACAGAAATACAGGGGTTGGGAGTAGCTGATCTTTTCAAAATCCTATGTGGCAAGAACTATTATGCCTTTTTTATTTTTTTATTATTTGTGAGAAAATTGAACCTGCACACGTCTGTGTGTCTATCCAGCATGTCCTCTGAAGTCATTGTTCTGACTCCTGATAATCTCAGCTTCTTCCCTGGTACTCTCACCATCACAGGCATCTCTTGATGTTCCTCACCCCTTCCACCTCTTATTTTTCTTCATTCCCCACTGATTCTGTGTGACTTAGACGACTGTAACTTGATCACTACATTGAAATTTTCCTTAACTCTTCATCTTCCAAAGTTTCCCTTTCAAAATGTTCCTCCTTAGCGTTTGTTACTATCATGGTGCAGATATTACAACCTTAGATGATTTTATGCTGACAAAGCATGGCATGCAAGGTCTCTTTGTATATCCCAATAGTCTTCTTAAGTCTGCCTGAGCCAACTCATGCCACACTGCTGGTGTCATTCATTCAGATCCTGAGCCAGCACCCATAGAAAGTGGGCCTGCTAAGTGAAATGAATGTTCAGCCTAAGAAAATCGTAAAATATGAAGAAATATTTTCTACAATGAAAGAATATTCTAGAAACAGAAGTGTCAAACGGAAGAATGGTCAATTACCTTGAGACGGAACCTTGGAGTTGTTTACTTTGATAAGGTACATGAAGCTCTGGGACCATAAGGCTGAGTACCATCCTTTTGTACTTCTGCCTCCACAGTTCAAGCCACTGAAGCAAAGTGAATGGTTGATTTGCCATGGGTTTGTGACAGAAGATGGCATGAGCCTTTTCCCATGATGCACAGCAGCAGTGGTAAAGAGCTCAAGATCTTGGTGAATTTACTGTTCTCTTTATATTCCTTTTGTTCACCCAGATGGGCACACCTTACAAAATTTAGGTGTTTCAGTATCTTTGTTTCGTTTCTGTTCCTGTGGTAAAATGACCTGACCAACATAACATCTGTGAGAAAAGAGTTTATGTGACTTAGAATTTCAAGTTACAATCCGTAATTTCTTAGTAGTTAAGGCAGAAGAACACAAGTAGCTAGTCGCATCACAATCAGTCAAGAGCAAAGGGAGATTAGATGTATCCTTGCCTGCGTGCTTGCTTTCAGCTGCTATTCTCCTGTCTGTTCAAGAGCTTCTAACCAAGGAACGGCACTGCCCACAGTGGACTGGTCTTCTCACATCCATTACCTATCAGGAAAACCACACACAGACATGCTCACAGGCCAACTGATTTAAAAACAAATATTCCTGCTATGGAATATTTGTTGACACTGGAAAGGTGTGTCTCTGCCTAAGGTGCCTCTTGAGTGGTTTAATAAAGAGCTGAGTGGCCAATAGCTAGGCAGGAGAAGATAGACAGAAAGCAAGTTAGATGTGATGTGCTAGGAAGAGATAACAGGGTCACATGGCAGGATGTAGATAAAACATATGGATTAATTAAGTTATAAGAGTTAGTTGGGAAAAAGTCTAAGGTAAGCCCAAGCTTTCATAATTAATGATATGTCTTTGGGTTATTTGTGGGCTGATGGTCCGAAGATAGTCAGACAAGGAAGATTGCTACAAATTTCATATTAAGACCCTCCTCTCAGGTGATTCTAATCTATGTGTCAAGTTAAGACTTGACAAGTGAGAGTGAAAACTCACCAAAGCACTCAATGCCTCATTTCATTTCTAAAACTTTATCTAATTCTTTGTTTCCATCAAAAGCTGCTTCTAAAACCACTGTGTCTCCCTACCATGACTTCAGAACTCACTTTGTTTTTCATTTATTGGGGAAAACATACCTAGTTACTTCACAATCGCTGCCATTCTTTCCTGCTTCAAACTTCCAAACATACTGAACTTGCCATGCTTAAGGGACAGTCCCAGGTCTTCTGTGCCTTTACCACCACTGTAAATATATGTGTATACATGACTCTGGCTGATATCCAAGGTGACAGCTTTAGGAAGTCCATGACTGCCTTTCACTGTTTATACTGCTGGTTCCTGAAACACTATGTGATGTGTAGATAATTCTTAACATGTACTTATGAATTGGATTGAATAAATGGGATATCACTTGACTAACTTCAAAAGACAGATGACTATCAAAGGTGTTCTAGTTGTTTGAATTTGCCACTAGTTAGTAAATGAACTTACCTGACCCTTGACCTGCTGGAGCTTCCAGTCAGGGTAAGGTCCATCTGAGCACAGCTCTAGGTGGTGACTAGAAGGATTTCCAAGATGTACAGAAGTGTGACCAAAAGGCTCGCCCTTGAACTGTACACTGCTTCTGGGTCTCTGTAAACTTGGCAGACAAAGTGAGTCTACCTGGTCAGTCACAAAAACTAGAAATTTCATTTTGAAATTAGTGAATTTCAGAGATAGAAAGGACTCTCTCCCTTTCTCTCTCTCTCATTCACTAAAAGTTTCACAAGCATATGTAAGGAATCTTAGGTATTTTCTCTCATTTTGTTCTTCAATAGCCATATATATATATATATATATATATATATTACATTTTAGTGATTCACCCTCTCTCTTACCCCTCTTCCTTTCCAAACAAGTCTTTTCATGCACACACCCTTTTGTTAGCCATTGAGATTAATTAGGGCCACTTGCATGAGCATGATATAAACATCTACCTTGAACAATGTATTGACTCGGATTCAAAAATGTAGATTCTCCCAAAATATGCCACAGTCTACTAACATTTTCTTGGGCATATTATATTATTTAACCACCACCTTAGCAAAACAGCAAGAATGATGCTCATGAAATGTTGGATACTGTTAAGGTTAGGCCAGGGAGTACAGGGATAATGCACAGCCTTTGGTTGGATCTCTGCATATGATTATATTATATAACCACATCTGTAAGTCCCCCATGGGATTGTGAGCCCACATTCCCTGAGATTTAATTCCATCACTTACACTTGCTAGTAGTGTTATTTTATGAAGATCACTTCATCCAGCTAGTGTTCAATTTCCATATCTCTAAAATGGGAATAATAATAATAACTATAAATGGTTTTGGGGGACTTGGATTATACACCATGAAAAGTCTAAAAAAGCCACTTCCAATGTTTCTAAGATGTAAAGTAGAAAAGTGGACCACTTGATCAAAAGAGTGATTGAACTTCAGAATTTCAGGAAAACTGTGTATACTGGGGCTGGAGAGAGGACTTAATAGAGAACATGTTGTACAGCATAAGGACCCAAGTTCAGGTACCAGAACTTACATGACAAACTGGCACAACCCCCTGCATACCTATAAGCATAACAAAGAGTGGTGCAGACATAGGAGCATCTGGAGAGACTGCTAGCTGCCAGGGGAGCTCAAAGATGGTAGCTCAGAGGAGTTCCTGTTTCAAAAGAATAGCGCAGAGAATGGCCGAATAGAATACCCACCTCCTTCCTATGGACTGGCATGTGCATGGATATCATTGCACACACATACAAACACACAAACACATGTGCATGCACATATACTGCACACAACACCACACCCACACACATACATACACAAACTTACAAACACTGAAAGAAAAACATTTGACCCTCTAGGCTCCCACCACACTTTTTCCCTAGTTCTTTGAAGGCCTTAGTCTTTTAATGTTACTCAGTCATTTCTCCAGCTCATCCATAACTAGCCAATCAATGAAGCTTCCAGTGTGACCTGTGTTTGTGTTTGTTTGTGTGTGTGTGTGTGTGTGTGTGTGTGTGTGTGTGTGTGTGTGTGTATTAGTAGTTAACTTTGGAGCAGTGATGCACTCACAACTTCAAATTTATATTCAATATTTTCTACAAATTTCTAACATTTTCTTCTAAAATCTTTAAGCGAGTATCAGGTTACACATTTCTTTTCCTTGAAAATAATGCATTAGATTATAATAGAGTCTTGAGTAGCCTCCTGCATCTTTATTCTATTTTTCCTCTAATAAGCAAGCTTGACTTAAGGTTAATGTTTCATCAGATGTTTAAGCAAGCTGTTCTATTTCAATCATAATGACAAAAGTCAGTCCCTGAATAGCCTGCTTACTGTTAGGCAAGGTTTGTTATGCCTACAAATTGTTCAGACTCACAGTAGAGCACCGATTTTACTACCCTCGTCTGTTGATTACTGTAAAGAAAAAGCTCTGTGGGGACAGAAATTCAACTTATTCATCTCTGAGTTATAGCTCTGAGTTCAGAGTGTGACCCATGGTGAGTGTGATCAATCACCTGGTTTTATTTGTTTTTATTTGTGTGTGTGTATGTGTGTGTGTGTGTGTGTGTGTGTGTGTGTGTGTGTGTGTGTGTGTGTGTGGTGTATTCAAGTTCCCATGGAGGACAGGATGTGCATCCCTTGGATGCTGGAGTTGCATGTGGTTGTGAGATGCCTGATGTGGGTAATGGAAAAAGAACTGGGGTGCTCTATAAGAGAAACAAGTGCTCTTGACTGTTGAGCCACCTTTCCAGTCTCAGGTGGGTTGAATTAATTAATACATAGAAACATTTGATGTTTCTCAATCTTTAGATTACTGGTGTTCATTTCCTACTTAAGTTTTTGCTTTTACTGATAGATATTTGAAAAAAAACAATTAAAAAATAGTAGTATGTGGTGATATTGTGTTCCCCAAAATATTGTGCACCCTAATAAACTTATCTGGGGTCAGAGAACAGAACAGCCACTAGATATAGAGGCCAGGAAATAGTGGCACTCACGCCTTTAATCCTAGCATTCCAGAGACAGAGATCCATCCACCTGGATCTCTGTGAGTTCAAGGCCACACTGGAAATAGCCAGGCGTGGTAACAAGAGCCTTTAATCCTAGGAAGTGAGCCTTTAATCCCAGGAAGTGATGGCAGAAAGAAGAAAGGTATATAAGGCATGAAAACCAGGAACTAGGCTGGTTAAGCTTTTAGGCTTTTGAGCAGCACAGTTCAGCTGAGAGGCATCCAGTCTGGGGAAACAGGATCAGCTGAGGAATTGGCAAGGTGAGGGGGTTGTGGCTTGTTCTGCTTCTCTGATCATTCAGCATTCACCCCAATACCTGGCCCAGGTTTGTTTTTATTAAGACCATTTAAGATTCATGCTACAGTAGTGAGTATATCTACTGAAATCACAAGTACGACTTTGGGTGGCCTGTACATAGATTTAGATCAAGGTGTTGGTAGTTACTTTTATGAGAACTTAGTAAGTTTATATTCATAAACTCAGGTCACGAGTCTACTTTATTTTACATGGAAATGCAAGTCTTAGAAATATGAAGAAACAAATGGAAATATTGGTTTCTGTTTCCAATTTTACAACCCAAAGGAAGGATATTAATTCAAATCCTAACTATGCTTAGCTAAGGTGCTGGCTATTTCAAGTCGCCAACTAGCTACTAGCTAGAATCAGTTAGGAAGATCATCCTGAGAAGTTGCCTAGGTCATGTCAGCCTGTGGCCACATCTGTAGGGGATTGTCTTGAGTGTTAACTGGCCCAGCCCAGTGTGAGCAGCACCATTACCTAAGCAAGGATGCTGAACTGCGTAGTCATGAAGAGAGCTAGCTCAGTGCTTGCAAGCAGACAGCATGGATGCTTTCCTCCCTCTGTTCTTCATCATGGAGGTGATGTTTTAAGTTCTGCCTTGACTTTCCCTTAATGATGGACTGAATCAGAAGCTAAATGTACCCTTTCTTTCCATATATTGCTTTTGGTCAGTATATTTGTCACAGAAATATAAAAGAAACTAGAACAGCTCTATTGGGAGAAAATGAGTGAGGGAAAAAATCCTGATGTTTTTCCACAATGGATTTTGTGAAGAGCCTACTGTATAAATCTGTTTTTTTTAAGTTTTGAGGTATAATTTATAGGAAGCAATAGTCTATGACTTCAAATATATGCAGCTGCATAAACACCAGAATATTTGAGATGATAAACAAATACATCACCTCTAATCGTCCTTGTGTCTTCTCTAGTCCATCACATGCATTGACTGCATGCCTTGATTTGTCAACAGATTTTCCTCCTCAGGAGCATTATACAAAAGAAATGATATAGTACCTATCCATTTTGCCTAAAACTTTTTTTCAAATGTTTCAATTAAATTATTAGTAGATAATATGAGGTTAAAAGAGTAACTCTAAGCCATTTCTTAATCCTAGAAGATCCATGATTTCATAGGCTCAATATGGTTATTCTTCCATGAGAATGCTAACCAAATATTACTAAGGGCCTGTTCCTATACAGCTGACAGTGTATTGAAAGGGAAAGGGAAGAAATGAACAAACTGAGAAGAGAAAATGATCAGTGGGAGTGGAAAGGGGACAAGAGAGTGTAATGCAAGGGAGTATGATATAAATATACTATGTATGTATGAGCATGACATAATGAAATATATTATTAAGTATAACTACTATATACTAATAGAAAGTAAGTTACTTCAAACAGCATAATATTTTATAGAGATACTTTGCATGCCATAAATAGAAAGTATATAAGTCTTTATAAGTCAAAGTATGTGGATCCCTTTCTAAATTTGAGACAGGCCTGTGTAAGTCAATAGATATTTTCTTTGAGTTTTTAAAAAAAAGAAACAAAATAAAAAAATCATAGACTTGGGGCCAGTATAATAATGATTTTAGTGGTCTCCGTTCTGAGAGATAATTTTACACTTCAACAAAAATATTAATGTAATCCTGGCATAATGTGAGAATTTAGGGGAAGAATATTCCAGGTGAAATTTTAATCAGATTCTGAAACAAAGCCTTTTCCTTAAAGTTCATCTTACTAGATATTCCCTATTGACTCCCATATGGACCTGAGAATAAAGGGATTCCTTGGGGAAGAATCACAGGTATTTATCATTTTTTATATGCTCAGGTTGTGTGCTTCAAAGTTAGAATTTTTAAATATTTTATTAGCATAAATTCAGGTTATGATTTGCATGGCTATGGATACAAATCATTTAGGGAAAAGCTCTAAGAATTTAAAAATCACACACAACCTTCCCCCATTCAGCTCAGACCAAGTAGTATTGAAGAAGCATTCTTCTCCCCCTCGTAAGATGTGGGCTCTTCCTCTGTTTATATGTAGATGGGATGCTGTTATTAAAAAACTAGATTTTTTTATTTAGATAAACAAATAGATATAGATGATAGATAATAAAAAGATAAATGACAGTTACAGAGAGATGATAGGATGATAGATACAGAGACAGGTAAATAGACAATAGGTAGATAGATGATAGATAGATAGATAGATAGATAGATAGATAGATAGATAGAT
>CABHPR010129856.1:0-23168 GCA_902168415.1 Peromyscus melanophrys | reverse complement strand
AAGATTTATCTTCAAAGTCATGAAAGAATTCATACTGGAGAGAAACCCTATGTATGTCATCATTGTGGTAAAGCATTTGTACATAAGAGTTATTTTATCACCCATGAAAGACTTCATAATGGAGAGAAACCCTATGAATGTAATCAGTGTGGTAAAGCCTTTGCATTGAAGAGTCTTCTTCACAATCATGAAAGAATTCATACTGGAGAGAAACCCTATAAATGTAATCAATGTGGTAAAGCCTTTGGACAGAAGAGGAGTCTTCAAAGTCATGAAAGAATTCATACTGGGGAGAAACCGTATAAATGTGACCAATGTGGTAAATCCTTTGTCCAGAAGATTAGTCTTCAAAGACATGAAAGAATTCATACAGGAGAGAAACCCTATGAATGTAATCAATGTAGTAAAGCCTTTGTACAGAAGAGTAGCCTTCTAAGTCATAAAAGAAGTCACACTAGACAGTACCGTATGAATGCAATCAATGTGGTAATTTCAGATGTGAGCTGCCAAGTGGGTGCTGGAAATTGAATTGTGTTTTCTACAAGAGGTACTGCTGGAGTCCAGTGTCATAAGGATTCAGGTCCCAAAGAAGAGATCAGGCATCAGTAGAGGAAGGAGACTGCCATGATCTGAGTGTGAAGCAGTATAGCTGCTGCTTTTTGAAAAACAACTACACATTTTATCCTCTGTAAGTGAATCTTAGTTTAGACTCAAGCAGGTTAAAAAGAGACTGAATGATTCCAGGATAAAAGCAGCCACCTTCCTGATTACAGCATTTTTCTTGGGGCAAAAAGTGACAAATTCAGCAAGTATCTTACTGCCTTTCTGGATGTGAACCCCTTGTTTCCTTTCATAGTTGCTTTTATCCTTGAAACTAGGTGTATCCAGTTAGTAAATCATTAAATTCTCTATTTTTGGTGTAATCAGGGGGACCCAATGGGGATTCTTGTGTGGGAGTAGGCATAGTAATGACATTGTGTGGTTCCATGGTGGTGGGATTTTTCCCACGAATTTTGTTTAAAGAGATTGCCTTGCCTATATATATGTTCCTATCCTCCAGTGTAGCCAGCAAAATAAATTTCCCACAGTAAAAGGCATAAGGAAACTCCATAACATATAGTGAGAATTATTAAAATTGAAATAAAAATGATGCTGGAGAATTAAGATCGGCAATGAAGAAATGCTGGAACTTTGTCAAACAGCAATAGTCACCGTGCGGTCCACACCAGGAGCTAAACTGCTAAACAATTTCTCATCCCTTTTTATTTCTTTTAAGATTCATTTTATTATTGTTATCTTTGTGAGTCCACATGAATAGTATAGTTTCAAATCAGATATCAGCCTGTGTGACCCAGTTCTTCCTTTCTGACATGTGGGTTCTGAGGACCACACCAGGTCCATCAGTCTAGGTTGCAAGCACTGATAACTGCTGAGGCATGATGAAAACTGAGCTGTGATATTTTTTTGTTAATCGTTGATTTTTTGTTTTGTTTTTTTAAAAAAGGCTGATGAAGTTCAGGCTGACTTTGAACTTCAGACCTTTCTGCTTCCATCTCCAGTTACTGGGATGACAGGTTTTACCAGCATGGCCTGTTTATGCAGAGGTCTTGTGTCCTGAGCAAGCGTTCTATCCAATGACAGCCATCTGATTTGAAAACATTGATATAGCCGAGTTTTTCATATACAGGTCTACACTGAGAACCTCTCCCAAAACAAACAAACAAAATTGCAAGCACAAACTTGTGTTAAAATAAACTGTGTGTGTGTGTGTGTGTGTGTGTGTGTGTGTGTGTGTGTGTGTGTGTTGAGATGGAGTCTATCTCAGTTGCCTAGACTGGCCTAGAACTCACAGTGTAGCTTTTGAATCCTGCCCCTTTGTTTGGCTTCCTAAGTACGTGGAGAACAGGGCTGGACTAGGGATTGAGCAAGCCAGAGTAGAGAGTGGCCTAACTGTGTGTCCTGGGGCTCACAGGTAGTAGCCAGAGGTGCATGACAAGATCAGAATGTTTCTAGGGTTGGATTATATTTCACAACCTTGCTTGAAATGGAATGCCAGCATTTCAGCATGGAAGGATGGTAAGAGGCCCAGGATTCAATCCTCTTTGGGGTCAAAATGTCCTGAGAGTCTCATGTGGGCTAGGGCCACAAATGCAGTGTGAGGCATTGCTTATGAAGAGAGAGATATACACTGATGAGTCCATGGTCATGGCTTAGTTGCAGCTTCAGTGGCCTCATACAGAGGGTGAGTGAGCATGCCAGGGCCAGAGCTGAGCCCAGGAGTCCCTGGACAAGGACAAGGAGAATGATGGAAAAGAGGCTTCCTTCTTGCTCACTGGTAGAGCACACTAAACTGAGATTATCAAAACTGAAAAATGTCCCAGGAGGCAAAGTATTGCAAAATCTTTCCCCTTCTCACATGGGAAACTGAAACAGAAGAAAGACAATCTTGGCTAGAGCAATTCTGGGTATTGTTCCAACTGGTTATTATAACTATGGTAACAAGTGTGGTACACTTCCATCATTCTGAATAACAGGCAAAGGGAGATGAATTCACTCAACAAAGTCAAAAGGCAATAAATGAACGATTAGCAGGATTTTAACCCATGTATCCCATGTGTACTCTTATAAAATATTTAAGTCTGGATGTATTTATTAATGTAGGGATGAGGGCATGCATGTGTGGGAATCAGAGAACATCTTACCTGAATCCATTTTCTCCTTCAACCATGTGGTTCCCAGAGATGGATCTCAGATAGAAAAACAGGCTTTGCAGCAAGTATCATTACTACCCAAATCATGTCTCTAGCCCTCAGTTGTATCATTTTGTGTGTGTTCTTTGTCTGAGTGTGCATGTGTGGAAGTCACAGGTCAAAGTTGGACATCCCATAAATTGATATTATACTCCAACTTGACTTTATGAGTTATTTGGCATGGCAAGGCATCTCCAGACTCTATAATTCCCCAAGATGTGCTAACGGAGGCCCTAAGGACAGGAGAGGCATTGTGGCTTTCTATTTAGAGCCAAATAGACAAAGTATTTGCTGACCTGAATTTCAGACAGTGGACAGTGCCTGGTTTAGTTGTGCTCTGTGTACATGGGGTCTTGAGTCATTAAAAGTTAATCTGTGTTTTTGATTGTGCTAACAAATCACATCCCCATAAATTCATGGCTGTATTGTCCACATATTGCTTTACTTTTCCTGTTTGTCATTCTGGCCCTATATATTCCACCCCTTTTGTACTTTGTTTTACCTGAGATCAAGTTCAAATCCCTAGAAGCTGAATATTTCCCCCCAAAAGGCCAATCTGGATGCCACAATTTGAAGAACATTAAAAAGTAATCTGGCCGGGCGGTGGTGGTGCACGCCTTTAATTCCAGCACTCGGGAGGCAGAGCCAGGTGTATCTCCGTGAGTTTGA
This sequence comes from Peromyscus melanophrys, assembly GCA_902168415.1. Lineage (NCBI taxonomy): Eukaryota > Metazoa > Chordata > Mammalia > Rodentia > Cricetidae > Peromyscus > Peromyscus melanophrys. The sequence goes on along the minus strand of CABHPR010129856.1, from coordinate 19,749 downwards.
GGCCAGCCTGGACTACCACGTGAGTCCCAGGAAAGGCGCAAAGCTACACAGAGAAACCCTGTCTCGAAAAAACCAAAAAAATAATAATAATAATAATAATCTGGAATCCCTTCAGGGGCAACAAATTAATTGTTTGAATTTTTCCTTCCCAAAGATTTAAATGAGAAACATTTTCAGCACCTGGGGTATTCAAACACAGGTTCTGACTTGGGTCAGCTCCTGACTGGAATCTGGTACCCTGTACAAATTCCTGTGAAGAGGTACCTTGTTAAATCCTGGCTCAGGGTGGCTGCTCATGAAACTCCTGCCCACTCCAGATTACAGAACTTCCAAGAAGCCTTTCTGTTAAACGAGCCTTTGAAGGTGCAACAGGCTATCCTGGCTAGCTCTTGGAGGAGGAGGCACTGAAAAGCCAAATGACAGTCTTGCTGCTGAGAATCTAGTTACTACTGGCTTTGTGGAGCATGTTCAGGTGATGGGACATAGAGAAAACTGTCTCTGTACAGAGAGGGATAGCATGCTGGATTCAGCCTGGGCCAGGTGCCTCAGGGACATGTCCCTGCTTCAGCCATCTATGACCACTGAAGTTTGGGTTTTGATTTAGGTACAGAGGTGTGTGGTTGTGTGTTGCTATAGATGCAGCTGATGCAAGCCCAGGGCTGTTGAGGAGACAGCTCAGTCATTCAGTCTCCATCATTCACCTCTGCAAGATAAAGCCTTAGGGACCACCTTCCTCAGCCAGCAGGATGATGACCAGGACTCCTGCACTGGGAGATCAGCCTGGACATTACCAATGGTGCTCAGCTAGCCCATCACACTGTGACTCCCTACACTCTCCCTGTGATTCCCATTACTCTGCAACACTTCACATGTTACAACTTCTGATATGCCACCTACATCACAAGTATTCACCAGCGAGTGTAAGCTCACTGTGAAAGGGAAACATAACCAGTGTGGAACATGGAATGATGGCAGGAATGGAGCAGATGGGCTTAGTAGATAGTGTTGAGCTTCTGGACCCAAAACTCAGTTATGGCAATAAACATGAGTACAGTGCAATATCTAATAAATCCAAGGAATCTTGTGGCTCATGGGTAAGCCCCTGCATTAAATGCCCATCATTTTTTCTAGAGATAATTCAAAAAGGTCTCAGCCTCCTGGAGTATGCAGAAGGTGTGGCAAAGGCTGGCATTGTACTACTGAATTCAGATCATGAAGGGACAGACAAGGTAACCCTTTGACATTGGGAAATATTCTGACTGGGCCTTCTGGAGGAAAAGAGAAAAGCAGTGGGCCTGGCTTTGGCCCTTGAAACCTCAAATCTCACCCCCAGTGATAGACTTGCTCCACCAAGACCACACCTACTCCAACAACACCTCATCCCCTAATTGCTCCTTATTAGCATCACTCCCTGATGACTAAGCTTTCAGACATATGGACTAAGGGAGGCCATTCTCATTCAAAACACCACATTACCTCTCTTTTTTATTTCATTTTTTTGTACAGAGGTCACTAATTTGTGTTTCCTATATTTCTGATGTCTCTCAGCCATTAAGAACTTCTTTTGATTTTCCACAAATGGTTATTTATTTCTTTTTAGAGCAAGTTGTCAGGTAGGTGTCTTAGTTTTGGTTTATTTGCTGTGATGAGACACCATGAAAAAAATACATATTGGGGAGGAAACAGTTTATCTGGCTTACACTTCCATATCATCAAAGGGAGTCAGGACAGGCACTCAAACAGGGCAGAGACCTGGAGGAAAGAGCTGATGCAGAGGCTATGGAGGGGTGTTCATATTCTATTGCTCCCTATGACCTGCCCGGGCTTCTTTCATATAGAACCCAGAAGGACAGCAATCATATTGTCAGCAGTTGAGGCAAGGGCAGTTCTTGGCCCAATAGGCCATTTTGTGCCAAGAACACAAATTTCCAAATGGAAATGTCTTAGAAGCCCAATGTTCTCTTGGGATCCAATTATTTCTGCCAGGAGTAATTGTGTCTCCCATCAACAGAATTCTAAGTTATTTAAATGCCATCTTCTCTAGGTCTGTGATGTGTTTGAATATTACCTGTCCATCCGACCTATGTATCTGTAAATCTGGATAACCTAACTAACATAACTATAGAGATGCCAAGCATAGGTGATTAAAAATCTATAAGTCTTATCTACTTAAATAACCTAAGGACTAAGGCTTCATGTAAACCAGGTAAACGGTCTATAAACAAATGTACAGTAAAGGACGATGACTTCAAAATTGTGACAATACACAAGATATGTATAACAGAGGTAGGAATGTATAGGGCAATATGCTATATGACAATTATCTTAAATATATATCAATATACAGAATATCCTAAACAGAAGTAGAACATACATACAGTATGACAGATATAAATTTACATTTGTATCAATATACAAATATTTCAAATAAGAGTAGAAATATATGTACTTTATAACAAATATAGTTCTGTATTTGTATCAGTATACAAATTATCTTAAACAGGAATATAAATATAATTTACATTTGTATCAACATATAAGAATCCATAACAGTACAAATTATAGTGCAAATTATCTAAAGCTGCTATTTTACTAAATTTGTTTACTAGTATATACAATAATCTACCATATCTTCTACTTATCCATTCCATTTCTTCTTTTCCCCTTTTTTTGAGACACTTTTTCTTTTCTTAAGGAGAATACTGAGTTTAATATTTTCTTCCACCCCCAACCCTATAACCATCATGCATAACCCTGAGAAATATGAAACCTTAGGGAGAAGGGGTGTCGGTTTCTTACAATTGCTTCCTGCTGTTTAGGGGGCGATGATATCTCTGTTGGATACTGTAAGAAAGCTCAGATAGTTAAATATCAGTTAGAGTAACTGTAGATTCCACAGCAAGTCTCAGAGTAATGGGTAAGAATGTCCGAAATTCTGGCAAGAGTGTAGTATGATGATGGTTACCATGGCATCATCTAGATTGGGTAGAGTTGTTGTTGTTGGGGCCCCATCTTCCTTCTGGAGACTTCAGAGATTGCTATTGGAAAAACTTATTTTTTAACAAAATGAAAAGTTTGGATTTAAAGATGACATGACATGTAAGAAAGGATTCTGAGAAATCAAGAGTAAGAGAATTAGAATCATGAAGACAATGGTCCCTTTTTATTGGTTTTCTTCTGACCCACACCAGAGGGCTCTTCTGATATGGGAATGAACAATCTCTCAACCTTTTCTTTTAGCAATATGCTTGGGTTTAGAGAAGGAGTGAGCCAATTCCATCTCCAAAGCCAGCTTGGTTAATATTTGTATTGGAACCACAACTTTTCTAGATTGATAGGGATATAGATGTTAAACAGTGAGATTTTACCCTGTGTAGATTAGTACCAATAGATTCTCTCTTTCTGCTGTAAACATCTGGATATCCAAGGCCTTATGATTTCTGGAAGATGAGTGTGTCCATTATCCTGAAAAGCCAAACACAGAACCCTACCCCAACCTTTGATTGTTAAATTTTTCTTACAACTTGTAGAGATGTCACATTGGTGGGTGAGCTTGTACTTCTCCTCATCAAGGGGTTTCTCCTGTTCGAATCAAATTTTTATTAATTTTGTTGGTATCCATAGCTTTTCTTCTCCTGCAGAAATAAAAGCAAAACCCCTTCCCCAACATAGGACATATCCAGGTTTCCATTCTGAGGTCAACACATCTTTGAAATAAACCACTTGGTTTAACTCAGGAGTTTTGTCTGTCATCCAATGTCTCTCTGCACCAGTTGTTCCTTTCTCATCAGCATTGAGAAAATTCAAGGTTAATAAAGCACTATGCAATCTATTTCTAGAAGTCATTGTTACCAGTTGCTGTTTATTTAGCATATCCTTTAAAGTTCGATTGGATCTTTCTATGACTGCTTGGCCTGTGGGATTGTGTGGTATACCTGTAACATGCTTTATATTGTAATAAGCAAAGAACTGTCTCATTTTATTGGAGACATATGCTGGGGCATTGTCTGTCTTAATTTGTACAGGTATTCCCATGATGTTCATAACTTCTAATAGGTGTGTAATCACAGAATCTGTCTTTTCAGAACTCATAGGAGTTGCCCACTGCAATCTTGAATAGGTGTCAATGGTATGGTGTACATACTTTAATCTTCCAAGTTCTGCAAAATGAAACACATCCATCTGCCAAATTTCATTTCTTTGTATACCTTTTGGATTGCTCCCTGCAGGTAATGGAGTTTGGTTATAGATGGAACAAGTAGGACATTTTTTCACAATATCCTTGGCTTGTTGCCAAGTGATGGAGAAATCCTTCTTCAAACCTTTGCTATTTACAAGGTATTACTTATGAAATTCTGAGGCTTCTAGCACATTACCTATTAGTAACTGATCAATCTCATCATTACCTTGTGCTAGAGGTCCTGGCAGACCTGTATGGGATCTGATATGTGTTATATATATTGGATGTTCCCCTTTTCTGATGATTTCCTGCAATTGTATGAATAATGAAATTAATTCTATATTATCAGGAATAAATTCAGCAGCTTCAATATGCAAAACAACTCTCTCTACATATTGAGGGTCAGTGACTATATTGAGGGGTTCTGTGAAGTCCATCAGTACCAAAGAATGGCATACAGTTCTGCCTTTTGTACAGAGTTGTATGGGCTTTGTACTACTTTACCTAAGTCTCCTGATTTGTATCCTGCTTTCCCTGATTTATTTGCATCAGTATAGAATGTGAGGACTCCAGAAATTGGTTTTTGTCGTACAATGTGAGGAAGGACCCATTCAGTCTTCTTTATGAATTCTATTCTCTTGCTTTTGGGATAGTGGTTGTTAATCTCTCCCAAACAGTTACTGCAGGCTCTCTGCCAGTATTCATTATCTTTCCATAGTGATGAAATTTCCTCATTAGTTAAAGGTACTACAATTTCCGCTGGGTCCATTCCTGTCAACTGGCGAAGTCTTAATTTACCTTTTTGAATCAAATCAGAGATCTTTTCTATATAAGTCTTTAATTTCTTATTTGGTTTACGTGGTAGGAATATCCATTCCAATATAATATCTTCCCTCTGCATCAAAATACCTGTTGGGGAATGTCTGGAGGGGAATATGACAAGAATGCATTTAAGTTCTGGATCCACGCGATCCCCATGTGCTTCTCGAATTGTCTTTTCTACTAGAGCCAATTCCTTCTCAGCTTCGGCTCATAATTCCCTTGGACTTTTTTATTCTTTGTCCCCTTCTGGAGTATTAGCCAAATTTTGTAGTCCATCTTTGGGTATTCCCATGATACCCAGTAAGTTGGAAATGCTTCCTAACAACTTTTGAAAATCATTAAGAGTCTTCAATCCATCACTCCATAGTCGTACCTTTTGGGTTCTATTTTTTTGTAGCTCTATCTTATATCCTCCTAAATAATTAATGGAATCTCCTCTTTGTATTTTTTTCAGGAGCAATTTGCAGTCCCCAGTGAGGCAAAATTTTTTTTTTACTTCTTTAAACATGCTTTCTAATGTGTCTAACTTTGGATTGGCTAATAGGATATCATCCATATTGTGATAAATTATGGATTGTGGCCGGGCGGTAGTGGCGCACGCCTTTAATCCCAGCACTCAGGAGGCAGAGGCTGGCGGATCTCTGTGAGTTCGAGGCCAGCCTGGGCTACCAAGTGAGCTCCAGGAAAGGCGCAAAGCTACACAGAGAAACCCTGTCTCGGAAAAACCAAAAAAAAAAATTATGGATTGTGGAAACTTTACATGAATTATCTCCAATGGTTTTGCACAAAGTAATGGCTCAAGGTAGAGCTGTTTAACATTCCCTGTGGAAGGACCTTCCATTGATATCACAGTATAATTAGGTACTGTGAAGGCAAATTTTTCTCTATCATTTTCTTGTAAGGGTATGGTAAAGAAACAGTCTTTTAAGTCAACAACTATTATAGGCCATTCTTTGGGTAGCAGAGAGGGCAAGGGCATCCCAGTCTGTAGGGAGCCCATTGGCTGAATTACTTTATGAATAGCTCTCAGATCTGTCAGCATTTTCCAATTACCAGACTTTTTTTAAATAACAAATAAAGGAGAATTCTAAGGGCTTGTAGATTCTTCAGTGTGTTGAGCATTTAACTACTCTTGAACCAGCTGTTCTAAAGCTTGTAGCTTCTCTTGTCAAAGGCCATTGTCCAACCCAGACAGGTTTATTAGTTAGCCATTTTAAAGGTAAGGCAGTTGGTACTTCTGAGAGTTCAACAGCAGTTGTGCTCTGTGTTGTGTACAGCCTGAATGATTGGTAACTGTTTTTTATAGCATGTTATGATATTATTCCTAGAAACATGCGTTGATGTGTATTTCTTTTTTGAGAGTGTAGGAATTTTAATCTGGGTATTCCACTGTTGTAACAGATCTCGGCCCCAAAGATTTACTGCTACATTTGCTACATATGTCTTCAGCCTTCCTCTCAGTCCTTTTGGCCCTATGCATTCAACCCATCTCGAACTCTGTTTTATCTAAGATAGGGTGCCAATCCCTAGAAGTTGGACATATACCTCTTGAAGAGGCCAATTTGGATGCCATGGTTTTGGTGTAATTATAGTCTCACCCACACCTGTGTCTACCAGAACCTCCAAAACCAGGACATTAATTCGAATTCTAAGCTTTGGTCTTTGTTCATTTATGGAAGTCTGCCAAAAAATTTGTTTTATTGTGTTCTTTGGAAATTGTGATTCATCTATCAGAGCTGTTTTATCATCGATTGCAGTATGGGTTTTTAGATTAGGCATTGGTTTATTCAGTTGTCCTGGAGAGGAATTTCTTCCACAGTGGCTGGAAATGTTTGTACCACGCTTGATTTGGGGGCCTGCAAGAGGCCCCCTAGGGTGACAGGTTGTGGGGTGTTTACCCACCAACCCCACAGCTCCCCAGGGTTTTCTTGAGTGTGAGCAGCAGGAAATATTAGATAGAAGGATTTATACTGTGAAGAATATTGCAGAGATAAATAGATAGAAAATAAAGGATAGCCACGAGAGGGCCTGGAACATTTTCCAATGGGCCCTACTGTCTCTGCCCCAGGGTATGTATAAAGACACCAAGGGGGAGGAGCAAAAGATCTCCCCCCCCCCAGCACAGCCAAATGCAGACCATCTCAGACACCCGCACTCAGGCCCGTGGTCTTAATCATCCTCTATGCGGACATGCTGAGTAAATCCACAAAGAACCTGAAATCAGGTTCCCACAGGTCCCCTTTTCTTAATATATAAAAAAATAACTAATTGTTAATGGCTTACAGCAATCTCCATAGCTGTTACACCTCCCAGTATGAGAATAGAGGATGATATAGATGGCATTTCTCTTTTGAATTAGGTCCAAGGTGTCTACAGCAGTCTTAGCTGCCTCAAGCCCTTTCTAAACCAAAAACTCTTAAGGCAACTACAAACTTAAAGAATCCCTTAACTTCATCACTACCATTAACAGGTTAACATAAATATTGCTATACACAGTCACAATTCTCCCAGTCTTACAACACAAGGCAAACTCTTAACAGAACTATTTTATTAGCATACATGGTGCTATATATAGTTAATAATTTTCTCAGTCTTACAACTTTAACTCTTAATCATTTGAATTTTCTTGCTAACAGAACATAGGAAAAACTACTGATGTATTCACCTCAAACTTAAATATTTCCTTAACTCCACAAAACCAGGGTGCATTAATATCAATAGGTTAAACATAATTTCTGCAAACATACATTCAACCTTAATTCACTCATAACTCCTCCTTTTCTTTATAATTTTTTAAACAAAATGTCAAACCTAGTTAGAGGAACCCAAACTTACACAGTTCCTATAAACTCATATTGAAATACAGTATTCTCAATCTAACCATTAACACTTTCAAAACTTTTAGCAAAACATCCAAAAGCAGTTTCATAAAACTCTTTACACTTTAAAAATAGTCTCTTAGTGTACTCCATTTACAATTCTTAGTAACAAAACATGACATTAATCCATTCAAACAATTTTTTTTTTTTTTGGTTTTTCGAGACAGGGTTTCTCTGTGTAGCTTTGCGCCTCTCCTGGAACTCACTTGGTAGCCCAGGCTGGCCTCGAACTCACAGAGATCCACCTGCCTCTGCCTCCCGAGTGCTGGGATTAAAGGCGTGTGCCACCACCGCCCGGCTTCTTTATACTTTTTTAAGCAAAATCTCAAGCCTAGTTAGAAAACCCAAACTTTTCCGTTTAAACAGTTCCATTTGTAACACAAAACCAGTTCCATAAGTCATTCCATTTTTACACAAACAGTTCCACAAAACAATAGCATTTTAAACACAGAACAATTCATGAATCACCAGCATATATGCATACACAAAACTGCATCTTGAGTCAAGGTAGAAACAATAAATTTCTTCATTTAAACAGTTCCATTTTTAACCCAATTCCAGCAAACAGTTCCTAGGTCATTACTATAAGTAAACTCAAAATTGTCCCATTGCAATGAAATCTCTCTTGTTCATTTCATCTCTGAAGTCCCAAAATTCAAATGATAAATTCTGGTACTAGCCTTCCAAATATGATGAAATCCATAGCCAAAATCTTTTTGTAGTTTTATCTCATTTTACGTTCAAAAAGTTCATACAAGAAATAAATTCTGGTATCAGGCTTTCACTTCCAAATATGAAGAGATGTTTTACAACCAAAACTTTTTGCAGTTAACAATTTTAGTTCAAACAAGCGTCTCTACAACTTTTGTTCTCACAGACAGAGACCTTTTTCGGTACAGTAGCATTCTAAACCACACCGTTTTTGATGTTAGCTCAGGTTTTTCTGTGTTGCGTTGATTTTCCACGGATCTCAGCTGCAGATGCCTTGCTGTGCTGGTTCTGGCGTCCGCCATTCTTAGCTTCTTAGCAGCTTCTGGAGCTTTTGAAACCATTCAGACTGCCTACTTTGCAGTCTACTAGGACACTAACTTCTGTGTCTCAGATTCTTTTACCATATACATTAAGCATAGATTCACACTCAATATTTACACTTTCACAAACTCACATGTAACATGTGCTTAAGCATAAACTCATACTCAACATTTACACATTTTCACAAACTCACATATGACATATTAACATCTACTTATTTATACTCTTTAAGGAAACTATAGAACTACTTTAGCAAATATATTTCCTATTATTTCTTATATACTTCTTATATTCATTCCATCTTATTTCTTATTTAAACTTACATTTACAACTAGCATCTTACAAGCTTATTACTACATGTCTTAAGACTACCTTAGATACTTCTTGCAAGCTTATATTCTTAAAGGAACTCTATAGATCTATTTTACAAGCTTGCATAGGGCTACCATTAGCATATATATATTTTAGCAAACACCCAAAGATCTCTTAACACAGACTAACAAGACAGAATAATTTCTACAAACTCACATATCTTATTTTCATCTTTTTCTACTTCTTACTCTTAATTATTATCACTATCTCTATTAGAAAGATTCTTTTAACTAGACAGGAAGTACGTACATCATTTCTAAAGTTTAGAGTTTATAGTCAGCTTTGCTATACAACACTGGGATTTAGTGAGTGTTATCGTTTTATAGAGTTGTGATACTTGTTGCTAGGGGACTGTAACAGTCTCGGGACAAAGCCACACCCCAAAGTTGCCAGTTCTCTCAGCCATTTCGGAACTGGCACAGATGCACTGTCAGTGGTAAACAGTTTTTAACTAGAGGCTGTCCCTTCACCCAAATCATAATAGCTCCCCTAAGTGCTTCAATTCAGACAAACGTTTCTATTACAGCAGGACTTTTGGTTCTACTGAAAAACTTCACTTCATGCTGAGGGTGAAATTACCATATTTAGCTGCTGTAAAGATCTTCGCCAAACACTGCACAGCTATTAGGTGATATAAAGTATTTTTCTAAAGGAGCTAGTAAAGCCAAAAGCGGCACAGCTCCGAACTCTATTTCCTCACTGTTTGAATTAACCAGTGACAAAACCTCAGAGCCACTTTCATTCTGGTTCCTTTATAGGAATGTCATTGGAGCTGACCCTTCCTTAGTTCCACGCTCCTTATCAGATGCTCCAGTAACCACGGAGCTTCATTCTCCTCTTGGGAAAAAACACAGGCATGTCCTCGACTCCATATTAAAACAGGGTCAGGACCCTTCCATAATCCTGAGCAGGGATCTTTCCATTTCACTTGAGGAAAAGTTGCTTGGGTGCCACTGTGCCAAAATCTATCTGTGGCAGACTGTTCATAGTCATCCATATTCAAAAATTTCAGAACAAAAAGAGCATGATTAAATGCATTATGTGGTGATGGAGGGTAAACTTCTTCCTTTTTTATTTTTATTTTTTGAAGTTGTACTTTAAGACTGCTATGAGTGTTAGTTATTTTGCACTCTTACCCTGCAAGGAAATGCCACGAAACACGAAAGAATCTGCTAATAAGAGTTTTATTGAGATGAAAGGGACAGAGAGTGCCCAGGCCTAGGGAAACACGTATGCAGAGACAAGGAAGTGGAAGCTGGGGAACATGGCACTGGCTTTTAAAGGCTGAGCATGCACAGGTCGATGTAACTACTCCACACATGTGCTTAGATCACATGGCTACGTTGTGTGCCTATGTAAGCAAGAGAAGTCACGGATCCTGGTCACGAGAGACGCCTTGACCCGGAAATGGCTATCTTGACCTGGGACTGGCTAGGTGGAAGTGTCTAGGTTTGCCAGGCATACGCAAACACACCCAACCGCGGGGGCGTGTTGTGAACCCATCAATGAGCCCTTTCTACAATACCTTGTCCCTGAGCATTATAAGTTTTATGTACAATTTCCCATTGGGTACAAAATTGTTGAAATGCCTTACTACTATGTCCAGAACCATTATCAGTTTTAATAATTTTTGGTATACCCATATATGAAGAATACTTCAAGCAGTGCATAATTACATGTTTTGTATCTTCCCCAGGTTGTGCACTAGCCATTAAAAATCCTGAATAAGTGTCAATGGTCACATGTACATATTTTAATTTGCCAAATTATGCAATATGAGTAACATCCATTTGCCATAGATGATTGGTAAGAAGACCTCGAGGATTTACCCCTAAGTGAAGGACAGGAAAATATTTTGGACATACCCCACATCATTTAACTATTTGATGAGCTGCTTCTTTGGTAAGATTGAATTGCTGTTTTAAGCTTTTGCTATTTTGATGAAGAGCCTGTGACTGTTGAGCCATTTCCACTTGGGATAATGCTACTATCTTTGTTAGCTTATCAGCCATTGCATTACCCTCAGCTAAAGGACCAGGAAGATTGCAGTGAGCTCTAATATGGCCCACAAAGCATGGCAGCTTTCTTTTGTGAACAGCATCTTGAATTTATTGAAACATTTTGACTTGATTGTTGTTAGTTCCAATATTTTCACCAAAATTGTTACTATTCAAAGGAGTCAAGAACATAGATGTTCTTTCATGAAACACATCCTTCATTAGCTTACTTTGAGAAAAAGCATTTTCAGGATTTAGTATTTTCACTTCATTAGCTTTAACTCCTGATGTTATTAGCAGCTGTGATATTTATCATTGATTTCTTATTAGGAACTTTTGGGTGAAGCAGCTCTTTTGTAAGACAGCTAGATTTTCTAAAGTTTGTTCCCATCTATAAAGCACTCATTTCTTTTTTGAATGTCTGTTTCCTTGTCTCCTTATTAGATTTGCCAAGGAATCACCCATTGCAGGCAGTTTGTTCAAAAGGCAAAGAACTTTTTTAATTTCAACATAAGTTTCTTCATATCTAAAACAACATTCAGTGTATAAACTGCTTTCCCTTGTTTTAAGGATTTCAAAGTGGCTTGTATGCTCTTATAGTTAGCTTTTTGTCATCCAACTACCATAAAAACTTTGCACTGCTATTAGGGTAAATAAGGCATTTTACCAATGGAGCCCCAAACTGCGAAGCACCTAGTTCCATATCCTTTCAATTTTTCATTGGAACTGACATTTAAACTCTTAGAGGATTTTCCTCCTCCTTATTCTTTTAAAAGCTGTATTTTAAGTTTACCATGAACGTATTTTTGAGCTGACAAAAGTGTTTCAGGGCAATGTCGCCATCTTTAACGGAAAAACTACCTTTCCCAGAATGCATTTTCCTTATATTATAGCTTTTGGACTTCATTTACCATAGTTCTTTTTGGGTCTGAGAGTCAACTGGTTCTCTTTTACCAGACTTACTTATAAATTCTTGCCTGGGCGGTTTGAACCAAGTTTTTTGCTTTTGCAACAGGAGATTTGAACAAGCATTTTACATTTTCCAGTATAGGACATTGGGAGGTTTCTGGTCTCTCCTCAGCTGGCTTAAACAGATGTCTCTCCATTTGACACTGGCCCCAAAACAGAACCACACCTGCCTCATTAGTGGACATTGAGGCTGGCATTTCTGATAGCAACTTTCCTTGGGGCTTGTGTTTGCCTTAGCCAGTCAGTGAAAAAAAAATTTACAACAGAACTTTTAAATAGCTCCTTCAGAGACATTTTCTTCCACTGATAGATCTTTATCATATTTTGCTTGTTCCTCTCCCCCTCCCCAGATGCAGAGCTTCAGGTATCTGTCTGTGGCTCTGTACCTCTGCTAGCTGCCTTTGGAGGTAGGGGCTTTCTTCCCCCCAATCTGCCTCAAACTCTTAGCAGCTTTCACAGGTCATACATTTTCTGGGGAGGATTATGTCCCTTCTCTATTTCTTCAGAGTCTTTCTCCCAGATAGTTCCCAGTTTGGTCTCAATTTATCCCCTCTACCCCAGAAACATTTCCCAATGCCACAGTGACAGCTTTTTTGCTTCTGAAGGTAGGGGCTTTAGTCCATTTGTGTTTTCAGAGTCTGTGTGGTTTGTGTACAGACTGAAAATATAACAAGGGAGGGTTTTGCCATTTCTAAACTCCTATTAGGACAGGTGTTTTGCCTCATCAGGCCTTCACCTGGCCCAGTCCCCTAGTGGGTTGCATTTGCTTGTCTGGGTGCTCAAGGACAGAGCTTATGCCAGAGGCAATCACCCCTCAGGGCTACACTCCCTCATCTCATGGAGTCAGTTGAAACAAAGCTTTTCTCAAAGAGATACTTTCTCTGACAGAAAAGAAAGCTTTACTCCTGGATAGTTCTATTTTGCCCTGGCTGGGCTCTTTCCCCAGACAGCGTTCTGACTCAGCAGCACAACTGCTTCAGACACAGTTCAGCTTTACTGTTTTCCCAGAAAGGTCCTTACTCTGACAGGAAAGCTTTTCTCAAATTTCTTTTTGCAGCTGTGGACCTATCAACCCAGGATTTGTGGGAAAGTGGACAACTGTGCCGTTCCCACCGGCTTTAGCTTTGTTTGTTCATTAGCAATCTTCCCCTGGGTCCTGCACCTTCCTGCCTCAGCTCTGTGCTCCAGGAAGTTTACAACTGCAGGAAACCTAGTATCCCCGAAATGCACTACAACTCAGAGATGCTGGCCAGTCACCTCTGGGTTTTTGGTCAGAAGCCAGGATACAATGCTAACAGAGCTTTCATTGCTTCAGGGGATCTTTGCCTAGGACGATTAGGAGCACCTTTTCATTCTGAAATGCTCACTCAGAAACAACCCTTGATGCCTCAGCTCAGCTGTAACTGAAAAGCTTGGCTTTTTTGCTTTTCTCAGGTAGTTTCCTGCTCTTTTGGCCTTTCTGTAACTCTTTACCCGCACTCTCCCAGGTGTTTCCCTCAGGGGACTTTGACCCACTTTCTTTTACTAGCTTGAGACAGCTTAGAAGAGAGGTTTTTAGGAACTCCATCCCTGCCTCCTGTATTACAGGGAGGAATTTTAAAGCTTGAAAGACAGAACTTAGAGAGGTTTTGCTGTCTTAAGAGGTTTGTTGTTTTCCCTCTTGGGAACTAATCACAGGTGGTCCCTATACTAATATCTTCAGGTGATTCTAATTTGTCCTTCTGAGAGAGAGTTCTGAAAGGCACTTTTTTTTTTAAGTTTTTTAAGAGAGCTTTTGAGAAAGATTAAAGCTTTTTAGAGAGATTCCCCCCCCCAAATTTTCCAAGAAAAGCTTTTTATTTTAAGAGAAAGATTTTTTTTTTCCCAAGAGAGAAAGACCAACTTTTCCCAAAACTTCTGAACTTTAAACTTGGCTTTTTACAGCCCCATTTTTTGCCTCAAGGAGAAAACAGTTTCTCCTGCTGCTTGGATTTAGCATTTCAGCTGTCCCCAGGTCAAAAGCTTCCATAGGAAACTTTTTCTTCCCCATAAGCTCAAAGAAGAGCTTTTTTACTACCCATAAAGCTCAAAGAAAGATTTTTCCCAGTTTGCGTTCATAGCCCCCAAAGTTAGAAAATCAAAGTTTTTCTGTCTAATTGCCTTATTTTTTTCTACACAATCTTACATTTCTGTTTTTCCTACACTATATTACTACCATATACCTTATACTTATTTTTCACAGATAGAAATTGAGAAAGGGATAGAAGATAGAAAATTTTGACAGAAGAGAATTTTACGCTGCAGCATTGGACATCCTTCCAGTCCATTTTCCTTTTCTCTCGAGGATAAAACTCCTGCTCCTCAATAATATATATATATATATTTTCCATAACACCGGCATGCCTTTCCACTGGCAGGGCTGACCCACACTTTTGCCAAAAACTCTGTAATAAAACTCTTATTTTCCTTTATCTTTAGTCCCTATTACTTTGTCTTTAGTCCCTTTTTTCTTTTGGTCCCCCTTTTCTTTCTTTAGTCCCCCCTTTTTTTCTTTTTTCTTTAGTCTCTGTTCATGGCACCATTCTGTGGGGCATTTACCCACCAACACCACAACTCCCCAGAGTTTTTTTGAGTGTGAGCAACAGGAAATATTAGATAGAAGGATCTATATTGTGGAGAATTTTGTGGAGATAAACAGAAAATAAAGGATAGCCTCGAGAGGGCCTGGAACCTTTTCCAATGGCCCCAACTGTCTCTGCCTCACGTTATTTATAAAGTCGCCAAGTGGGTGGAGCAAAAGACCTCCCCCCCCCCCAGCACAGCCAAGTGCAGACCATCTCAGACACCTGCACTCAGGTCCGTGGTCCTAATCATCCTCTATGCGGACATGCTGGGTAAAGCCACGAGGAACCCACAAACAGGCTCTCACAACAGGGGAAGGGTTGCCTCGTATATCTATTTTTGATCTGCACTCACTGGTCCAATGTTAGCCTTTGCCACATCTTCTACATAATCCAGTAGGTTGGGTTCTCCTGTTTGGGCTATTTCTAGAAGTAGTATTGTTATGCCCTGATCACATCCCCAAAGAAGCCACCGGAGACTTTAGGTACAGAATGCAAAAGCAAGGTTTATTCTTGTTTACAAGCCATGATCAGGGAAGCTTGATCCAAAGCACTCACTCATAGCACTGAGGCCAGGAGGAGCTCGCCCTTTCTTGGGGAAGTTAGTTTTTATAGGCAAAACCCATAAAATTTCTTAGAGGGGAGGGGGTTAGTACGGGTCCATCCTTGATTGGTCCAGTTTTTCCTGGGCCTGGACTTTGTCTTATTTTAGCTTATCTGTTTGCCCTGTCAGGAGTTTTACAACCCATCTCTGGGGTCTGGTCATGTTATCTCTGGAGAGGGGCATCTCGTGGTTAATCGGTTACCATCAAACATCCTGACTTTGTTCTTTTGTAAACACCTGACTTCACCCTCTCCAGGAAGGGAGAACTGACTCAGTTTTGTTTATTTTTAAGATATCTTTTCCCTCAGCTCTTTTTGGTTTCTGGGGGAACTGTGTCTGGGTCTTTGGTGGGGGTCTTTCAGTATTACCTCTAGGAGCACCTCATGTATAGTTTTTACTTATATGACCTGGTGAACCACATTTAAAACATGTGGTACCATGGGGTCTTTTTTCACCTCTGGGATTTGTCTCTTCTATCCAAGCCTCATTACTGTAGTTAAGAGACTCAACACCATTAGTATACTGAATCCATTCTTCCAAAGGAGTTGATCTGACCTTTAATGGTGTAAGTATTCTTTTGCATTCTGCATTAGTATTGTCGAATGCCAAGGACTCAGTTAATACTTTTCTTAATTCTTTATCTTATACAGCGTTTGTTATAGCTGTGTTCAGCCTTTTCAAAAAATCAGTGAAGGGTTCGTGCTCTCCCTGAAATATCTTTGTGTATACCTCAGTTGGTTTTCAAGGTTCTGTAATTTTTTCCCAAGCATTTAGAGCTGCTGTACTGCATAGGGATATTGTATGCTCATCATTGCTGGCTTCTACATTCCTGTCAGTGAAACATCCCTCACCAAGTATTTGATCTTGGGAGATCACAAAACCTCTGAGTTTACGTTGTTCTAAATTTCTTGTCTCTTCTCTCAACCAGCTTTTCCACTGGAACTGCTGGCTATCTTCTAGAACAGCTGAAATTAACTGATGCCAGTCATCTGGAATGATTCTATGTGAGGTAGACCACAAATTTAACATCTGTCTTATGTATGTGGAGTGTATCCCATATGTAACTACTGCTTCCTTTGTATTTTTATAGTCTCTTGTTGAAATTGGTTGTAACGTATATGTCATATATGGCTCAGAGTGTGTGTCATCTGCTGGCTTTTCAAGATGATGACAGGATAAGCCATTGTTTGAGAGCCATTTGGAGATGTTACAACCTGTATGGTCTTGCCCTTCTGCTTATTAGGTCCCTTGTCATGTTTACTGAGAGTTTCTTCTAGGGCTTGCAGATGAGTCCCTAGGGTCTGTTCTAGGGAGTGAACCTCCTCTCTTGCAAGGGATTCCATATTTCTAATGGAATCATGGAAGTTTTTATGTTCTTCAGAAACACATGATGCTATGGACCTTATCTTATCAATTAATGATAGTTTTTCTTCCTTGTATAGTGTCTGAATAGCCACAACTTCACTCTGGAGAGTTAGTGTTCTATCCATTACATATTCATATTTATTATCAATAAAATCAATTGTGGGTACAAGCCTGTTTTGTAAATTCTGGTTAGCAGATTTCAGAGAGAGAATCTTTTTCTGTAAGCCTTCATTGCTATCTTGGAAAGCCTGTAAATCCTGATTAGCAGATTCAAGAGAAAGAATCCTTTTATGTTAGGCTTCATTGCTTTCTTTTAAAGCTTGTAAATTCTGGTTACCAGAGTCCATAGAGAGCATCTTTTTCTGTAAGTCTTCACTGCTATCTTTTAAAGCCTGTAAATCCTGGTTAGCAGATTCCAGAGAGAGAATATTTTTCTGTAAGCCTTCATTGCTATCTTTGAAAACCTGTAAATCCTGATTGGCAGATTCCAGAGAGAGAATTTTTTTCTGTAAGCCTTCATTGCTATCTTCCAAAGCCTGTATCAGTCCCAATAATGACTCATCTTTGTTCTTATTATTAAACGAGTGTTTGAACACTGTGTGAATTATTATGATGAAGGCCAAAATGGTACAGGCCAGATATGCCTTAAGAAGGTCATATATTTCCAGGAAAATGTCATTCATCATACAGGTAAAAAGGTTTTTAAGTTCTTGTGAGGTAATTTTGTCGGCCATGTTACAAGAATTACTCAAAATTTGTTAGTCAGTTTTAAGGTGTAAAATTATCAAGTACTTTTAGTGAAATAAGACACTGGTTTGACTATCTACCTTTCAGTGGTTTTGGGGGGTATAGTAGCACATTTCAGACAGCAGGAGACGTTGGTATAGCGCCAAAGAAGGTCCTGTTGAATGCCTTGGCTGGTGTCTGAGTGAGCACAGGCAGTAGGCAGTTCTTCCAGTGACTCCCTGGATCTTCAGGGCATGGAGAGTTCCAGGCCGAGGAGAGTTCCAGGCTGCTCTAAGCCCCTCTCTGCCTCTGCAGACAGGAGGTCTGCCAGCAGGCACTGCTCCAAGCCCTCTCTGTGCCTAAGTAGGATGCCAACAGGGACAGTGCCCTGTCTATTTTAACTAGGTGAAACTGTGAAAGCCTCAGGCTAGGGCAGTGAGCCAGCACTCATGGAGGAGGGGGAATGCCTCACTCCCAGCAGTTTCGTGGGTCTGGGAATAAAAGTTGCCTTGGAGTTGAGAACAGATTAGCTCTTTTTCAGGAATGAAATCATGTAGGTTTTTCCTGGTTTTACAGAGCTCTGCAGGCAGTACAAGTGCCCACCAGCCAGGGGAGGAAGCTGAGGGTTGGAGCTGCCCAGGCCTTTGGAATTTTCCCCACATGAGCACCAGATATTGGTGAAATTATTCAGGCCACTCCATGTAGTTAAAAGGGAGGTTTATTTTGTGGGGTAACTTAAAAGTGAAGGGATAGGTAACAGGAACTGGGAAAGGTGTGGCACAGTCTGGCGGTGTTCTCTGGAGAACTCTGCTAGGTCTACCTCCAGCGACTAGGGTCCAGGAACCAAGAGAGCTGGCCCATCTGGATCTCGGGTCTTCAGGGTCCTCTCTCAGCCCCACCTTGTAGGCCTGACAGTTACTGAAGTCTCAATGGGGGTTGGAACTTCCAGATCAAAGCTGGAATAGCTACTCACTACAATAATCTATTTTTATTGATTGACTTTTTGGTATAACTCCCCATTGGCTTCCCAGGAGATTTAAGAACATACAATTATGGTTGCATTTTTTTGGCCATCATGTTATCAAGAAGAAATATTTTTAAAAGTTTTATGATTTCAATTTACTCCTGTTTTTAAAAATGCATCCAAGTGTGTTGATGTTGTTTGTTATCACTCATTTCTTGTTATTTTGTACAAAAATGTAAATTTCAAAAAAAAATTTGAATAATAAAAGAGTATAAAATTTCTTTTTCTTAAAGATCTATTAATTAGATATAATTTCTTATTTTCCTAGTGAGTTATTGGATAGATGCATAATTTGATCAAGCAAACAGCTCTTAAGTATGCTTGATTTTTTTTTCCTTATAAGAACACAACTTTTATTCAAACGTTGGTAGGAATACAGGTTCTTTTTGGTCTCACTAGAGCTTTGTCCCAACCAGAAATAGAATTTGTTCATAGTTTGAGCATCTTTACTTTTACATAATTTTTAGCTACTACTCAAGGTTTTATATGTTTAGTATTAATTACATGAACAAGGCTAGGTCCTATGGGCTGCTTCTTTCTTTTTTTTGAATTTATTTTATTTTATTTTACAATATAATTCAACTTTACATATCACACATGAATTGTGAACCAATGGCTGAGGAGCCCCCAACTGGATCAGGCCCTCTGAATGGGTGAGACAGTTGATTGGCTTGATCTGTTTGGGAGGCATCCAGGCAGTTGGACTGAGTCCTGTGCTCAGTGCATGAATTGGCTGTCTGAAACCTGGGGCTTAGCAGAGATGCTTGGCTCAGCATGGGAGGAGGGGACTAGACCTGCCTGGACTGAGTCCACCAGGTTGATCTCAATCCTTGGGGGAGTCTTTGCACTGGAGGAGATGGAATGGGAGGTGGGCTGGGGGGAGAGGGGCGGGGCGGGAGGGGGAAGAACGGGGGAATCCATGGCTGATAAGTATGCCTGATTTTAAGCCAACTTTTTTATTAGTTAATTGTTTTAGGCTTAAGTTTGAGAACATATATAGAAGGGCAAATCTTGTTTTTAAAATGAATCATATTTGTACTCGGTATGACTACAAATTTAGCTTTGAACACTTTAAAGGATTTTATCCTCATATGGTGATTAGTCATTAATTTACATGTCTTAATTATCTTTAACAGTTTACAACAAGCTAGTAGCTTTTATAAGATATGGATTTTAAAA
>CABHPR010129855.1:17897-57037 GCA_902168415.1 Peromyscus melanophrys | reverse complement strand
TAATTTTAATAGTGTCTAAGTTGATTTTTGATGTGACAGCAACTTCTATAGTTTTCTTCTTCAAGAAATATTTTTCCCAAATATTAACTCTGTTATTTCAAGAGGAAAACTGGTAACTGACCACATTAAGCCCATCTGAACATAAAAAGTCTTATCTGTAGTAATCATTTTATTATCCATGACACTGGCAATGTGTGACAGTTAAGTGGGGCAAAAAAGATTTCCATATACTTTTCTTGAAACATAACATTCAACCGCCTCTACTCTAGAATATTCATCAGAAAAGTACAATTTGGGCATTATGGACATTAAGTGTAAATGATAACCATTTATGAAAAATTCAATTGGCTGTAGAATACTATGGGCTTAGAAATAAAACTTATGAATTGTGTACATATAACAAGTAATGACTATCATAAGCACTGCTACATGTATATTTAAAATACTTCATTTTAATAAATATTTAGAAATATAAAAATGACATTTATGTTATTCATCAAATTTTTGTCTCTGCCGTTTTTATATTAAGTCTCCTTCACAATAATTATGATACTATCAATACTCTGAAAATGCCCTCAGGAACCATTCTATGAAATATACCCAGCACAAATTCATGTATTCTTACAGTTTTATCCTTTGGAATTTCTTTTAGGCCAATAAAGGTCCTTTGATTTAATTAGGTTAACAAGAGTTGCTTTACAATGTAGAAAGGCCTCTAGGCCAAGGTTGTTGTTGCTATTGCTGCAGCAATTTCCTTTAGTTTCTTTCTTGTTTGAGGAAATAATATTCCTCTTTGCTTTATTAATTATACCACCCAAGAATATTATTCTGCTGTTTTGGTCCTTGTTTTCCAGGGAATAAAAATATATGCAAGCAAACACTATGTTCTAGGGAATCTAGGAGATTTATAGTTCCTCCTATTTTTTTTTAAATTAATCATCGTACAATCATAGGCAGAAGAGGATATTACTGCTAAAGTAGAGAGAAAACAACCTTCCAGGAATGGAACTCAGGACATCTAGCTCAGTATCAAGTGCCTTCACCAGCTGAGTCAACATTCCAGTCCCAAAATTTAATTTTGATTTCTACAATAAAATAATTAAAAATAATACCCCACCTTTGTTTACATAGTTACCTCCAAATGTGTTAGAATCCCTTAAGACATTTACCAAATGCAAGTAGGCTATCATGTTAAACAAAGATAAAATACCTCATTACTTCTTAAGTATATTGACTGTTTAGTTTATATATAGCTTAGGCATCTCATTGGTGTTATATTGAGAGATCCTATAAAGTAAACTTCCATAAATATTCTTATAAAATACCTGCAAGCACAAGCTTTGTTGGATAGATTAGTTGGTTGGATAATTACAGAGTACACTAAAATACAGTAGATACTTTTAATGACTAGATAACTAGTAAAGCCTCATTCCCCTGTTGTAACAACCAATACTGCCAAATATCCACAGGCTTGTAGGCAAAGGTGCTTCATGTTGAGAATGACTATGTGCAATCAAGAGGAATTAAAAATCAAGACAAATTCTGTGCTTCTTTTTTCAAGTCTAATACTGTAAATGAAAATATTTGAAATTCTGCCACCCCAAATTTCATTTAACTAGAAGTTCTGCACATTCATTGTAAAACAGCAAGTGGCATTCATTATCAGACCTTTCTTCTGGAAAATAGTTAGGAAAATTTGCTACTTTAGCTACCCCATTCTAATTCTCCTGCAGCACTTTGACTGCAGCACCCAGAACTGTTTATGATACCTTACTCATTTTTATCTCCCCAGGTTTCACCGCTTTATGATCATCTCTAACTATCCTCTGTTCATGTTGCCCCAGCTCACTGACCTGGTTGCATTATAGTGGTCGATCTAACCTTCTGTTCTGCTGCACACCTGCACCAGAACTCCATGACACTATGTATTTCAAATAATATGGTATTTTACATTTTGTCTGAAATGTCAGTCCTTCAAAAATATTTCTCATACAATGTGAGACAGCATCTTCTTCTCCTAATATCATTCTACTTTCCTTTGTCTATAGAGAAGTTTTCATTCTAACAACTAAAAACACACACAGATGTATGAATATGTTATATATACATAAAATATATCTGAAAAATTTTATATATAATTTATATACACATGTGCTATATTTATTATTAATGTATATGTAAATACAGCCTTCTGAGTCCATATAGTGTTGTTTGCATGTATATATGTTTAGGGCTGACTACTTGGAATTGGAAAGGGGGATTTCCTAGAAGACTAATTCTTCTGTCAGCAATCATTAAATGAGTGTAGCTCTTCATGTAGGGTAGAGCCTTATGGGATTTTCCCCACCTACATTGACATGTCAGCTGGTGATCTCATTGTTCAGGTCTTATGTAGAGAAACATATTTTTTACATTTCATGGATACAGCTTCCCTGTTATAAACAGAAACTACTATCTCACAGCATATATCCCGGTCCTATGAATTTTACACTCTTTCTGCCTGCTCTTCTGAAATATCTTCTGGGCTTTAGGTGTAGGGTTGTATTGCAAATGTATCAGTTGGGGCTGGGCATTCCATGGTCAGTTGTTCTGTACATTTTGACTAGTTCTTTCCAGGATCCCATGATCTCACCAGCTATGGGTACAGCACCAGGCACGAATTCTCCCCTATTAAGTGAGCCTTAAATTCAATTAGACTGCTGATGTTTATCCCCAACATATAAGTGCTACTATTGCACTCGTGAATATAGCTTACCATGCTGGTCTCTGTTATTATTCATAGGATTTACAGTGAAGTAGGATTATTGATTGCTTGTGTCCCTTTTGTTCTGTACTTCTGCCCCTGCTGCCTGCTCAACTCCCTCAAAGGTAAAGAAGGCTCCTGCCTAGCATTATTCTCCTCTATATGGATTTACTCAACATCAATATACATTCATCAGATGGTAGGAATGTGAAGGAATTGAACTGCAAAGTCACTATTATTTTGGAAATGTTACAGTATAAAAAGAAATCAAATTCCCTTCATTCCATTAAAACATGTTAAGTTAGCACTGGTTTTACTAACCAGTCCTGTTTGCCAAAATTCTTGCCTGAAAATTTTCAAGTCTATTGGATGAAGACAATAAGGTTAGAAAAACCTGTGCTAATTTATATTGTAATTAAATATTCTGACCTTAGATTTCCATGTTGTTAGTTCATTGATTTGTACATGGTATTGTTCTCTTTATCTTCACTTTATATGGGTCCTGAAGCCAGCTTAGATATGTACATTATATGTCTCACATACTTTTTTGTATTCCTCATCCCCATCTTTCCCTAATGAAAAACAGAGAACAATTAGATAGCAAGTGAGACTAGTTGATCAATTCTCTGGCAAAAAAAATTAATCCTCCAAGTAGAAACAGTCTTAGAAATGTTATTATTTTTCTCCAAATGCAAGTAAACTAATTTGGAACTTATTTCTTCTTGGTTCATGATACTGGTTGAACTAAAGTTCAGTAGAAACAATAGTTTTACAGGTTTATAATCACTTAGCTTACAATCAGAAGTATCTTGCTCCTTTTATATTTTTAGCATTTTCTTTTTTTATTTTATAATTTAATTTAATTTTACATATCAGCCACAGATTCTCTTGTTCTCCCCCCTCCCACCCACCCCCGCCTTCCCCTCAGCCCACCCCCCATTCCCATCTCCTCCAGGGCAATGACTCCCCTGAGGATTGAGTTCAACTTGGTAGATTCAGTCCAGGCAGGTCCACTCCCCTCCTCCCAGGCTGAGCCAAGTGTCCCTGTATAAGCCCCAGGTTCCAAACAGCCAGCTCATGCACTGAGGACAGGTCCCGGTCCCACTGCCTGGGTGCCTCCCAAACAGATCAAGCTAATCAACTGTCTCAGTTATCCAGAGGGCCTGATCCAGTTGGTGGCTCCTCAGCTACTGGTTCATAGTTCATGTGTTTCCATTCATTTGGCTATTTGTCCCTGTGCTTTTTCCAATCTTGGTCTCAACAATTCTTGCTCATACAAACCCTCCTCTTCCTCGCCAATTGGACTCCTGGAGCTCCACCTGGGGCCTGGCCATGGATCTCTGCATCTGGTTCCCTCACTACTCAGCAGGGAAATACAATGACATCATGAGGTTTGCAGGCAAATGGATGGATCTAGAAAAAATCATCCTGAGTGGGGTAACCCAGACTCAGAAAGACAAACATGGTATGCACTCACTCATAGGAGAATACTAGATGTAAACAAAGATGACTGGACTGCTACTCACAACTCCAGGGAGGCTACCTAGAAAACAGGACCCCAAGAAAGACACAGGGATCACCCAATGACAGAGAAATGGATGAGATCTACATGAACAACCTGGACGTGAGTGGGGGTAATGAAGGGCAAGGTTCGAGGGAAAGAGAGCTTAGGGGAGCGGGAGATCCCAGCTGGATCAAGAACAGAGAGGGAGAACAAGGAATAAGAGACCATGATAAATGAAGACCACATGAGAATAGGAAGAAGCAAAGTGCTAGAGAGGTCCACAGAAATCCACAAAGATACCTCCACAATAGACTACTGGCAATGGTCGAGAGAAAGCCCGAAGGGACCTACTCTGGTGATAGGATGGCCAAACACCCTAATTATCATGCATGTGGTGGTACATATAGCATTTTCTTTTTAATGTGTTGTTTTTTCTATGTTTTCCACGTTGATTCAGAAATTGCTTTTGTAGACTTGGCAATGTTGCTATTTCACTCTTTTATCAAGTAAGGTCATTTTTTTTTTTTTTTTTTTTTGGTTTTTCGAGACAGGGTTTCTCCGTGTAGCTTTGCGCCTTTCCTGGAACTCACTTGGTAGCCCAGGCTGGCCTCGAACTCACAGAGATCCGCCTGCCTCTGCCTCCCGAGTGCTTTGATTAAAGGCGTGTGCCACCACCGCCCGGCCAGCAAGTAAGGTCATTTTTGAAATAATTACATATATGAGCCTGACTCTCATTTGCATCACCTAAGCTAATATAGATGGAGAATACTTTTTTTATTCACATGAGTTTATCAAAATAATATCTGTCCATATCTAGAACAGAATTTTCTGCATAAGTATTACAAGTCTCAGCAGGTATTCTTTTTGCTTTAATTTTAAAGACCATCAGGTAGGGCAATGTAACAATGTCCACTGAGAATATATTCTAATATGATTTAACTTGCATCATTGGAACCTTTTAATGTGTTTTCTTTTGAGTAAACCTCCCTTTTTAAATTTCTTTCTATTTTCTTTCCAATGATCAAGACAGAGAATGTGATCTCATGTAGACTGAATTGCTTCTTTCCTACAAAGGTAAAGGCCAATCTTCTTATGCCAAACACATCTCTACTAACTGTTACAATTTTTATTTCTCCTGTAACTGATAATTAATCTGACTTTTGTGGCTGCAGCTTATTTTTAATGCTCCTATAACATATCTTCAAATGATATCATTCTAATGCATACAGGAATCCTCCATTATTCTAAAATTACACATACCTAATTATGCAGTCTTTGTATTATAGTTATGTATGTTGCCTTTGGCAATTTCAGCTAGTATTTTAACATTAATTTAACAATGAAAATATGATGCTAAGAATATTCTTTCCTTTTGCAATATTTTTGAATTTGCTCTGGGTACATACTTACGGAATCCCCTGCCACTTATTAAAAATAAGCAGAAAAGAAAAGCAAAGAAAAGTGATAAGTCGTATCCATCCCCTAGGGCTCTAATGTTCAACCTCAATTGAAGTCCCAAGTGTATTTTAACACCAAAGGCCTCTGACTATAAATCTGTCCCTTGGGTCTTTTCAGTTATTTCAGGGAAGTGTTGGTTGCTCATGGTACAAGAAGCAATTATCCCGTGCAGAAAATAGTTCAAGAAAAGACAGGAAGAAACCTAGTTAGTCATGCAAGATACTGAAAGAAGAAAGTTTACAAAGAAATGAAAGTGAAAGAGCACATTTCAAAATTGACATAGCATATATTCACTCCTCATATCATATTTAAAATAGAGGTAGTATCATATAGCTATAATCATTCATATCAGCATTTGCATCCACATTTATATTCGGTCACATATATATACATTTCTAGATTCACATTTCTGTCTTTATCTGAATGTGTAACTGAAAATAAGGAGGTTTGGTGGTAAAGGGTTCAAACATGAAAAATAGGTGTCTCAAGTTGAAATCCAAGTTTTGCCAGGCATTAATCATGTGGCATGGCCAAAATATCTAGCATATTTGGATCTCAATACCAATGTCATTTAAGTAAAACCATTTTATCCTTCATTCCCTTGTTATAAGATTAAAACACATGCACAGTGGAACTAATGAAGTCATTTAAACACATTGGTTCATTTTAAAATCTTCTGTCTTAAATGTAATTCATTCCCTTCAAAGTGGAATAAATAAGATCAAGAAAATTAAATATTTTTGTCTTTGTTGTTCCGAGTAACTAGATGTTATTAGCATACTGATTGAAGCTTCATATGCCTTTGAATGGTTTAGAAACTCGGGGGAGCTAGATAAGAAGCATAAAGATCCCCCTCCTTAAATCCCTGGCCCCAGCCCTGGATGATGTGAAGGTAGCAAAATAGAATCACAAAGAATAGGCTCTTGTGACTGGCTCATGCCTGAGATGCTTTAGAAAAGGGGCTTGTCTCAGGTGACTATTGGAGTGAGATTCTGAGTGCCCTGTATTGTATAGTGGGCCTTGTCTTCAACAGCTTTTGGTGCTCTAGGTAAACTTGGCATTTTTTTTCCACTACCCTTGAGTTTAATTATTTTCATGTGAAATGGGTCAAGTTGTTTGATTTCTCTTACAGGTCGGCCCCAAAGAAGAGTCAATCTGTGTAGATACAGCCATTTCACGTGTTTCAACCTGAGTGAACGATTGAGTGGCTAAGGATCATGACACATCAGTTAGGGGTTAAATACTCAACACTGAGTTGGGGAGTTTCATATACTGATGCTTTGATCTTTAAGGTGAAGTTTCCCAAATTAGGTATAATTTCTTATTTATTGGCTCACTTTTCAATTTTAAAAAATGCTGTATGAATTCAGGAGGTACTCAGAAATTCCCATTCTTAGCTGAAGATCTGTTGACAGTTGATGATGTTGGGGGAGGGCCACTTTTCTTTTAGTGTGTTGTCCCTGGTAAATTGACAATGTTCTAGTGGATGGCCTCACACCTGATCTGGGGTGAAGTTATGAAAAATGATGATTGTAAGTTTGGGGGTGGGATGATAGTTCTGTGAGGAAAATGCATTTTACATATGCATGAAGTTCTCAAAGAACTAAAAATATTATATTATAAAATAAACAAAATAATAAATAAAAGGCAAAAGTGGTACATTTCAGTCTAGAGAAATTTCTTAGTGAAAATATGTAGGCTTGTTATAAAAAGTATTTAATTATAAATTTCTGAATTTAGCAGAATATAGTCTTCTCTCTTGAAAGCTACTGGACTTGGAAGCTGAGCATTCATCTGAAACTCAGAGCAATGTGAGGTTTTATCTTGGATTTTAGATTTTCAGTGTATCACTTGGCAGACCACCTGAAGGGCCTACACTTTACTCACCTTCTGCTTCAGTTCCCATTGTGGTGTGTTGAAATAATACATATTATTTTAGTAAGCAATTAAACAAATATTAATTGATGTCATTCTCTTTTTATGTTATTCAACCAAAAAATAAAGTTAAAAGTATTTTGCACCTAAATTTTGGCATTTAAACATAGTCATTAATGTTTAAGTAAATTTCACCACCTTGCAGCTATTTCAATATTTGAAGCTGGAGCTGATATTTATGAAAGTTAAATAAGATTATTTCAAGTATCAAATGAGCATTTTCTAAGTGCCTACTGCGAACTAGAAAATTTGCTGGTGACACAGAGGTAAATACTAAAATAAATATTCCCTTTATTCCCTCCTGAAAATTCAGTGTTGAAAGGGAAAGACTTGAGCGCCTATAATGTAAGCCTCTCACAAGACACCCTAAGTATATCAAAGAAGTTTTCCCAGGGATCATATGATTGTGCTGTACACTGAAGTAGAGTTAGGATTACAGATGTGTGTGGGAGACAGGGTGGCAAGGGGACAAGAGGAGAAAGAAATAGAACGAGAAAGAAAAGGAGGAAGTACTAGATTATGAAATTCAAGTAACTAAGTAAACTTGAAAGGATGAGTGTTTTAGCTTCCTCGTTTCAGAACTGTGTGGAGATTGAGAACAAGCCTAGGCTTTAAGTAAAGGATTCTGCAAATATCTTAGCAAGGCATGGCTGTGATCTGAACTGCAATGTCAGCAGTGAGGATGAGAAGATAAATTCAAGAGATATTTAAGGATTTTAATTAACATAGCTTCCTGATTGATTAGAATAGTGGTGAGCCGAGCAAGTAGAGACACAATAAAAATAATTACCAACTTGGGAGATGCTGATGTCTTTCAGTTATAAAGGAGGGCAGGTTTAGGGGGGAAAGGATTAATTTAGTTTGGACAAATTGAGATTGTGGCACTTAGAAAGCAGTTAGAACATCATAACAACGTGGTTATGGTATGATACAAGGACTATTTAATCTTTTGATTTTATTTATATGGATGTAACACAATGATGCTCTTCAGAAAGCAGGAAGGGGCTTTAGCAATGATGACCGGAATGTTTTCATGTCATAGTACTCTTCCTGCAGAAAAGCTCAAAGTAACTCTCAATGCTGAAGAGAAATTTCAGTGCATAGTAGTGAAGAAGCACAACTAAAATGCTGAGTCTAATTCTACCATTTGTGACACTCTAGTCTTATTGCATTATTGTTTGTTTTCCATTTTCAGGCTTGTCTTTATGTAATGACTGACAAAGCACCAGTATATACACAAATAAAATTGTTTTATAGACTGTGATTGACGAATATGAAAATTGTCACCCTCCTTTTTTCCTTCTACTACCCACAGAGTTATTGCTTCGAACAAGTTGGAAATATGTCACATGAAATCTGTGTTATTTCCTCATCATTTAAAAGTTAAATTCTTGGAATTAACAGTAAACAGAAGATAGGCAGAAAAGAGTAGTGATAATTATGATATCAATTCTATCTATCTGTCTTCTATCTTTCTATATACCTATCTATCTATCTATCTATCTATCTATCTATCTATCTATCATATATCTAGCTGTTTACATGTCTATGGACAATGTTATTAATAACATGTAGAATACAGTAGGGTTTTTCTTATGCTATATGACATGGTAAACTAAAAGATCTCTTTCTCAGCACTCTGACAGCAAGAGTTATCAAATTAACATCTAGACTTATGACAGACTGCAAACAAAGATATTAAAATTATTTATTACCTCTAAACTCTACAGCAGAAATGGCATATTTCATTTACATTTCATGTTTTGTTGGCCAATAAATGCACATAGTTTTACCAAACATAATGAATGTCAGGAAATTATAATCCTAACAGGTAATTCCAAGTATTAATATATCTAGCAGAATGCATTAATGGCATTTACACTGCTTGTAATAATACTTCTCAGTCATTAAATTCCTTTTCAATTATAAGGATATTTGATTTACATAAAATGTATTTTGCATGTGGATATTAAATAATATAGTCTTTCTCTTTTTTGAATGAATAGCTTCAGAATTTGATAAATACCTGGGCAGGAAACTTGCCCTTTGCTATGACTTTAAACCATTTAGACTGGGATGTTCCAGAATGTGACTGGAAAGAAAAAGGAGTTCAGTTCCAGCAGAAGCAAAAATGAGCACGGAAATCTAGATTCAGAAGTAACCATTGAAACAGAAGGGTGCCTTTGTGCCTCTCGACTGGAATATCTTTGTGCTGCCCTTTATCAACTTGAGCTACCAGGGAAATCAAACTGAAGCTAAATTCATAAAGAAACCATCTTTTCCAGCATCTTCATTCTATTCTTCTGACATGTACTTCCTAGAATATACCATTCAATACTTAGATATTGAATGCTACATGCATTGAGTTCATATATTTTCACTGTATCTCATGTCAGCACTGAAGTAACAGAGACATGGCTCCACATTGTCAACCTCAGCAGCTTAAGAAGTTCTCTTAATCTTTTGAGGAACTTAAAACAAGGAAAACAAGGATTCATGACTTTGACAAAGAGAAGAATTTAAGACTTTTTGAGTTTGATTCAGAGTTGGAGATCTGATTTAAAAAAGTTTAGTCTTTGAGCACTGAGACTGGGGGAAAGAAGGGAATCAAGAAGAAGATAAGACATACTCAGATTTCGGGAAGAGATTTTCAGAAAGTAAGAAATATCCATGTGTAGATATATGCTCTTCAAGTCACAGTCATAACTAATTGTCTTAGCATTAGCTATACATACAACTTGGGCAGTTTTCAAGTTACATCACAAAATATAAGGGGCTGGAGAGGTGGCTCAGTATTTAAGAGCAGTTGCTGCCCTGGCAGAGAACCTGGATTTAGTTCCCAGTACCCACATCGGGCAGCTCACAATTATCTGTAACTTCATTCCAGGGGAATCTTATGTCCTCTTCTGGTCTCTATGAGTACCTGTGTGCACATGGTGCACATATAGGCAAGCAGGTGCACACATATATGCCTACAATAAAAAGTAAATAAATATTTGGGTCTGGAGAGATGACTCAGAGGTTAATATCACTTGCTGCTCTTACGGAAGTTTCAGATTCAGCTCCCAGCATCCATACAGTAGCTCACCACCATCTGTAACTCCAGTTCTAGAGATTCTGAATCCTCCCTTCCATGGTCACTGAATGCATGTGGTACACATACATATATGTAGGCATAACACATATGCATAAAATAAATTAAATCCTAGTTATAAACAGCAACAAACGTTGTGAAGGCATTATATTTTTTTCTTTTCTATCTCTTGATAAATTAGATAAGAAGGGAGGCCATAGAATTATATTATGGTATATTTTTATATATAATATAATATAAATAGGGTGACATTATGAGCCATTTGTATTGTACAAGGAGTTTAGTGTATGTTTTTTCCTTATAATGGCATTTCTGGTGAGATTCTTAGATCATTTTAAATTTATTCCTAGGAAGGGAGAAAGGTCTTAAGCCATTGTTAAATTATGTTGTAATTCTAGCTTAGCTATTGGAGAGAGGTTTCAGCTAGATTCCTAGGGCTCCTTTCCTATCTCATGTCCCTATGATTTCCATGTCTTTCTATCGTGGCTCAGTTAAATCATTGAATGTTTTCCAAAGAGAATTCATATTGTGTCCACACAGCCGTCTGCGGGGTTGTGCCTTTGCTTAACCACACAGCTTGTGAAGTCAGTCCTGGCAAAGGGCAGAGAATATATAATGCACAGCTAGTGTAAAGTTTAAACAGATTTTCTGTTTTCCTTCTTAACAGGATGTGGATGTTGCCTTGCCAGGAGACCCATGAGAGACTTTAGCTAGACTGGTCTCTATCCTCCCTTGAAGCCTGTATCTCTCAGCTGTTGTAACTTCCGTGTTCTACATTTTATCATGCTGTGCAGGTTGCTTTAGGCTATCAGAAAGGTTCATTGTGGTAAGATATCAGCGCCCCTCTGCTTACAGTTGCGTTCATTTCAATTTCATAATCAACTGTAGTACTAGGTCAATCAGTGTGACTGCTTCGTTTCCCAATTGCTATTGCACTCATCTGGAGATGCTGGAACTGTCAGTGACACTAACTACACACTCTCCTCTATTCTAATTCCCAGTTGTGCCTGCCGTTTTCCTGATGACATCTTTTCTACTTCAGGTCTCGTTTACTCTGGGTTGAAAAGTGTATTATTTTCAAAAATACATTTTCTATCATTTATAAACTATCAGTTTAACAAACATTTACTGAATACCAATTTTATCACATACAATGCAATTTCTGGGGATTAAAAAATGGATTATATGTGGTCCCTGTCTAATGCTTCCATTATATCTTTGGAGTTCCAATTCAGAGAATCTAAAGCAGCCATGTAACTGTGCTGACAGGCATTATAATACTCTATAGGAATATTCATGTGTCTTCCTTTGATTATCAGACAATGGAAACAAGGCACTCCAGTGAATTGGAGCTTCTCCCAGGAATCTCATAATGGCGAAAGGAAAAGAAGACTGAACTGTGATGGCAGTCAGAGGATTGTTTGTTACCTGGAAAGAGATTTCACACAGTTCTCACAGCTTGTCAGACCACCTTGCAGGAGAGATTGGAGCCTAAACAATGGTGGACTTGGACTGGACCATTTCTTGACTGGTATTGCTAAGTTATGAGTATCTATGGCTCTCTACTTAAACCTAAACCTCATATCAGGATCTTGAAAGATGAATCAGAGGATGGGCTGTTGGCCACTGGACTTAGCTAACTCTCTTCCCAATGTAGAAACATTGAATAAATCTATTTTCTGCTTTATAGTATTACTTGTGTCTTTAATTGGATTATTAGGGTTGGGTATACAAATATGGCTACTAGTCTATCAAGGCCAAGGTTTTTGCCTTACTAAGTCCAGTAATAGCCATGTGTATCTCCTAAAACTACACCCCACTAAAATGTACTAAAACCAGAGCTGCTGCTCTCTGACATGTTGAATGCTATGAATAACAGTAACATAAAAGTAGTTCATCCAACTATAAACCCATTTTTTTCATTGTGGCAAATATTTAAAAGATTTAGGTGTAAATTATTTAAGTACTTAATTGTATTGAATTGGAAGGCAGCTATAATCACCACTGTGCCACCAACACTAATTGTATTGGATTAGAAATGCTTTGTTTTCAAGTAAAAGTTTTAAAATCTTCAATAAAACATTGGGGTAAAGAGGAAGAGCAGGGTGAGGAAGAGATGATGATAAGATACTAGAAAATATCTGGGACTATGAGGAACAAAGCTACACTTACTCATTTTTTCCATGACAATAAATGCACAGCAATCTTCCAGTGTGTGCACAAGTTAAAATCTTGCATTATAAACTGTTAAATGCTGTGAACTATGTCCAATAGAAGAGTATCTCAAGCTGAGTACACAGACATTAGATGAGTAACTTTAACTCAGTATATACATAAGCTTGATTTTATTTATTTTGGGTTTTCCAGACAGGGTTTCTTTGTGTAGCTCTGGATGTCCTGGAAGTTCCTCTGTGGACCAGGCTGTCCTTGAACTCAGAGATCCACCTGTTTCTGCCTCTGGACTGCTGGGATTAAAGGTGTATGCCGCCGGGCGGTGGTGGCGCATGCCTTTAATGCCAGCACTCAGGAGGCAGAGCCAGGCGGATCTCTGTGAGTTCGAAGCCAGCCTGGGCTGCCAAGTGAGTTCCAGGAAAGGCGCAAAGCTACACAGAGAAACCCTGTCTCGAAAAACAAAAAAAAAAAAAAAAATTAAGGTGTATGCCACCATTCCTGGTAATAAACTTGGTTTTAAAGATGTATTGCTTTAATTTTATATGTACTTTATGATCTTAAGCACATGTATCTGTTGCATGTGCATGAGGTTGTCTGAAGAGGTAAGAAAAGAATATCAGATTCCCTGGAACTGGAGTTACAGGTGATTGTAAGTCAAAGGATGTAGTTGCAGGGAACAGAATCTGGTTCCTCTGGAAGAGCAGACTGAGTTCTTAACCTACAAGCCATCTCTCTAGTAGCTAAGCTTGGTTTTAGAAACAAAGTGAAAATGTATTGTGATTCCATAGCAACCTCACACTGAGATACCCTTGAATGTTTGCACTAAGGGAAATATACCCAATGGGCAGTGGCTCAGATATACCTTTATCAACTCACTTGAAACAAAAAAAGGTGTGGTTTGAGATAGTGTGGAATCATGGCAACTTTGAATGACTTGGTATATTGCTCAGAGTCCCAAAACAAAAGGAACATTGAAATATGGGGATAGAGAGTTCTTATGTAAAGACATATGGATTGGCATGAGAATGAGCACAAAATGAATATTTTATTTTGTGTGCCTAAGGGAGAGCATTTACTAAAACTTAATACACTCAGATGTTCACATGTATGCTGAATGACAAAATTAGCACATGTCAGCCAGATTCTGACACTGGCCATTTCAAACACTGGTACAATATTCCTTGAAAGAAGTAGATAGATATATTGGCTGAAACTAAGGTGACAGGGATTTCACTCAATAACACTCAACTAAATATTACTGGCAAACATCAAACTTGACAGTTTAATAGATTAACGTTGATCTCTTATTAAGTAAGGTATTATGATAACTGTTGATATGTTTTCTATCAGTCCCATGTTCTTCCTTCAGTAACTATTCTGCTTTGATGGATGGAATTATTTTATTTATTTCTTTGACAAGGAACCCAATGTTATGGTTTCTTGTTAAAGGTTGCCTTAGTCACATTACAGAGGTTTTTGGGTTTTTTTTGTTTTGTTTTGTTTTCAGATTTCAGTTGCTGTGCCATTGGTGAGAAGTGTGAGTTTGAGAACATTCAGTAGAAATCTTTCACATGTCTAGCTCTGTGCAGTGACCACTTTTGTGTAGGCTCTGGCAACATTAGGATCATGGTTCAGATCTTCGACCCTGACACACCCCTTCTATTTACACATTACTAACCGATTTGGCTTGTCTGACCCCCAGATGTTAGCCACCAAAGGGAGATTCTCTTCTAGGTTTTCCCCAGCCCTAAGATAGTTTTCCTATGTATTACACTCACTCTCTGTGGTGATATTTTATTTGTGTACCCCAATAAAGCTTGCTTGGGGATCAGAGGAAAAAGCCAGCCACTATATTAAACATAGAGGTCAGGCAGTGGTAGTACACACCTTTAATCCTAGGATTTAGGAGGCAGAGATTCATCTGGATCTCTGTGAGTTCAAGGCCACACTGGGAACAGAGCCAGGAGGGGTGGCACACGTCTTTAATCCCAGTACTAGTTAACCATAGAGGTCTGGAGGACTGTATAGACAGACAGGAAGTAATAGAGCTGGGCGTAAAGAGGAAGTGATGAACCTGGGTAGAGAAAGGAAGTAAGACTGCAGGGCACAGAATGGTATATAGGCTTGAGTATACAGGAAGTAGCTCTCTGGAGGCTGAGGAATTGGGAAGGTGGGGTTGGCTGTGGCTTGTCCTATTCCTCTGATCTCTCAGTTTTCACCCCAGTATCTGGCTCCAGGTTTTTTTTATTAATATGACCTTTTAAGGTTTATTTTACATCTGGCACCCTAATATTTGTAGCACAAATTCATTAAAACGCAACTTGCCTGTGGCCTTACAGGCTCCACCTCAAGCCTGAGCTGCATGTGGCCAGAGTCTCCACCCCATGTGGGCCAGAGTCCCTAACCAGCTGGATCCGGATGGCTGGATCTTTCATTTCTGCTGTCCCGGTGGGTTGTGGGCTCTCTCTGGATCCCCATATCGGGCTGATATCACACTAAGTAGCTGTCATGAAATCTGCTTGAGCTTCTATTATTCTACACAGAGGAGTCAGCCTCACATCTGAATCATCATTGTTGGCAAATTTGGTTAGTCAATTAAGATATCTTAAAGGGAGCAATTAGTTAAAAGAGAATTTTTTCCCACATTAAAAAATGGGAAACAATTTTACAATGGAGGGAATTTGTTGTCTGTTTGATAACAAATTAGGTGATCAGAAAATGGAATAATTAAATGAGAGGATAATTAATATTGATGGGATTTACATAACGTCAATTATGAATATTATTTGTTGGGTCACTTTTGTTTCATCATTAAAAAGGTTGGTTAACTTGAGCGCCAAGATAAAAGTTTTAGAAAACTTGTTAAAACAAATCATAGAGAAATTTAGACCCAGACAGAAGAATGTAAAGGTGAACCTATCTCAGCATTGAATTATATGGTTACAGAGAAACAGCCTAAGGTTTTCAAACAGCCAAACTTAATCTATCGAGTAACCTTACAGGAACTGCCAAATGCTAAAGGCTTTGTATGAGCTAACTGGACTCCTGTGGAAAAGTTAGATTTGAGGAGATTTAAAGAAACTGTAGTCTCACATGGTATGCATTCTCTATTTGCAAAGCAGATGTTAAACTCCTGGTCAACTTGTAATAGAATTATCCATCAAGACTGGAAAAATTTGGTTACAGCTGGCCTAGAGACTGACCCACAGATACAATGGAGAACCTGGTGGAAAGAGGAGGCTAAGATGATTAAAAAAAAAAAAAAAGATGTAGGGCTAGAAGTATAGAAATTTCCCAAGATCAATTTCTTGGAGAAGGTGATTACACTGATATACAAAGACAATCTTTATATGACAACCACACCCTAATTCTAGGCCGCATGGTAGCCTTGAATGCTTGGGACAGAATTGCAGATGTAGCAAAGAAAATTGAGTCATTTACAGAAATTATACAGGACAAAATAGAAACCTTCATGGATTTCTTACAAAGGCTGTCTTAAGCACTAAACAAAATGGTACCAAATTCAGAAACTAGACAGAAATAATTGAATCTCTGGCTTTTGAAAATGCTAATGTACAATGCAAAAGGGTAATTAGGCTGTTAAAGGAAAGATCAGCACTCTTGGGGGAAATGGATCAGAGATACAATTAATACTGAATCTCATGACCATGTTGGTACTTGGATAGGAGAGGTGATTTCCAGAGCTTTGAAGAAAAATAATAGTATCAGATGCCTTAATTGCAGTAAACAAGGTCACCTAAAAAAGGAGTGTAACAGGGCATTCTAGAAACAATGTTTTCTCAAGGAACAATGGCAACAGAATGCAACTCCCTTCTGGATCATGCAGAAGGCATGCTAATGGCAAACACTGGAGCAATGAATGAAGATCAACAAGGGACAGACAAGGTAATTGTTTGCCTTTGCAATAGGGAAACTCCCTGAGGGGCCTTTCGCAGGCCCCCATGGCAAATCAGTTCAGTCCTTTCCTGCCATTATAGAAGAAACCCCTTCCCAGAGCAATTAAATAACCAAATGCCTATTGTAAAAAAAAAATACTGCTTGGGGTGATAGAACAATTATATC
Source organism: Peromyscus melanophrys (assembly GCA_902168415.1). NCBI lineage: Eukaryota > Metazoa > Chordata > Mammalia > Rodentia > Cricetidae > Peromyscus > Peromyscus melanophrys. The sequence goes on along the minus strand of CABHPR010129855.1, from coordinate 40,048 downwards.
AGAGAAAAAGAATTCAGGAGAAACCATAAAGCAATTTTTTGGGCAAACTTCTATAAATGAACAAAGACCAAAATTAAAAATAGGAATAAATGATGTTCTCATTGAAGATCTTGTAAACACAGTTGTGGAAATAACAATAAATGTACCAGAATCTTGTCATCCAAATTGGCCTCTTCAGGAGGTAAATATTCCGATATTAGGGATTAGAACATTATCTCAAGTGAAACAGAGTACAAGATGGGTCAAATGTATAGGGCCAGAATGACAGAGAAGAAAATTAAAGCCATACGTGCCTATTATAGCTATGAATTTATTGGGCCCTGATTTATTACAATAATAGAATATCAAGATTAACATTCCTCCAACCTCAGAAACAAACCATAAACTAACACTTGTTTTTGAGAAAAATATTAAAAGGTATTATAAAAAACAGTAACCAACCATTCAGATTGTATAAGAACAGGGCACAATAGCTGCTGATCTTTCAAAGACACCAACAGCTCTATCTTTAAAATGGTTAACAGACACCCCAGCCTCAATATCTGTTTCTTATTTTTTTATGGCAAACACAATAGTGAAAATAAATTGCAAGAGTAATGAGAAAAATATAATTTTTTAACATTAAGAGCATGTTGCCTTATACTTTGTTGGGCAAGTCTGTGACTTAACTAACTCTCCTAGTGCTCATAATCAGTGCATACATTTGCTTTTCATTGTAGGACAATAGGCATAAATTTTACCAATGTATGGGAATTGGAAGGGACTGCATTATGGGGAGGCAGGTTTTGTTGAGGTGATGAATATGTTCCAATACTAGGTAATAGTGGAGCTTCCATAATATTGTGAGAGCAGTGCGTGTGTGTGTGTGTGTGTGTGTGTGTGTGTGTGTGTGTGTGTCTGCATATGTACATGTATACTTATATATAGATGTGTCAAGAAGCTACCATAATAAAATGTTATAAAAAAAGCAAAAAGAAAAGGTTAACAGACAAGCTTATATGGGCTCATCAATGGCCTTTAACAACAGAGAAACTCCAGGATTTAGAAGAGCTGGTAGAAGAGCAGTTAAATGCTCAGCATATTAAAGAATCAACCAGCCCTTGGAATTCTCCTGTATTTGTTATTAAAAAGAAATCTGGTAAATGGAGAATGGTAACAGACTCTAGAGCAATTAACAAAGTAATTCAGCCAATGGACTCTCTGCAATCTGGAATTCCTTTGCCTACTCTGTTACCTAAAGGATGGCCTCTTATAGTTATTGATTTGAAAGGCTGTTTCTTTTCAATACCTTACAAGAAAAAGACAGAGAAATATTTGCCTTCACGGTGCCTACTTATAATAATTCTCAACCAACCAGTTAAAAGATATCAATGAAGGGTTCTCCCACAGGGAATGTTGAATACCCCAACCCTGTGCCAATATTTTGTACAACAGCCATTGGAAGTGATATGTAAGATAATTTCCTAAATCTATAATTTATCATTATATGGATGATATTTTATTAGCTGACTCAAATGCAGATATTTTAGAAATAATGTTTGAAGAAGCAAAGAAAATTTTGCCTTGCTGGGGATTACAAATTGCTCCTGAAAAGATACAAAGAAGAGATCCTATTAATTATTTAGGATACAAAATATGTCTACAAAAAAATCAGACCCCAAAAGGTGCAAATTAGGAGAGATCAATTACAGACTCTTAATGGCTTTCAAAGATTATTCAGAGACATTTCCTATCTACAGACTGCTGTTGGAGTAAAAAAATGATGAACCGAGTAATTGTTTAAAACCTTAGAGGGTGACAAGGACTTAAATAGCCCAAGTGAATTATCGGCTGAAGCTGAGAGACAATTGGCTTTAGGGAACCAAAAATACAGGATGCACATGTGGATCATGTGGATCCAAAGCTTGATTGCATTTTGGTTATTTTACCCTCTAAGCGTTCTCCTACAGGAATTTTAATGCAGAGGGAAGATATTATATTAGAATGGATATTTCTAACAAATAAACAGAGCAAAAAATTTAAAAAATGTGTGGAAATAGATCGCTGAGTTGATTTTAAAAGAAAAAGACCCAGCAGAAATTGTAGTACCTTTAACTAATAATGAAATTGACAAATTATGAGCAGAAAGTGAACCTTGGCAAAGAGATTGCAGTAGTTTTTTGGGAGAGATTAGCAACAAATATGCTCAAGGCAATAGAATTCAACTTATAAAGGGAGCAAACTGGATCATGCCTCATATTGTTCAGGAAAAACCAATATCTGCAGGCCCTACATTTTATACAGACACAAAGAAAAAAGGAAAGGCAAGCTACAAATCAGAAAATTTAAGTAAAGTAGTTCAAAATCCTTATAATTCTGTACATAAATCAGAATTATATGCCATTTTGATGGTATTAATGAATTTTTCAGAACTCCTCAACAAAGTTACTTAGTCTCAGTATGCAGAAAGAGTGGTCTTTCATATTGGAACAGCAGAATTTATTCCTGATGAGTCAGAATTAACTTAGTTATTGATTCAGTTATAAGAAACAATTGGGAATAGAAATCATCCCTTATGTAAAACTCACATCTGATCCCATACAGGTCTGCCAGGCCCTCTAGCACAAGGCAATGATGTGATTGATAAACTATTAATAGGAAATGTGCTGGAGGCCTCAGAATTTCATAAAGACATCATATCAATAGTAAAGGTTTAAAAAAGGATTTTTCCATAACCTGACATCAAGCTAAGGAAATGTCCTACTTGTTCCTTTTACAATCAGATGCCATTACCAGCAGGATGTAACCCAAAGGGTACTCAGAGGAATGAAATCTGGCAGATGGATGTGTTTCATTTTGTAGAGTTTGAAAACAGAAATATGTACACCACACCATTGATACCTATTCAAGATTTCAGTGGGCAACTGCTGTGAGTTCCAAAAAGGCTGATTCTGTAATCACACTTTTGCTACAAGTTATGGCCATCATGGGTATACCTGCACAAATTAAAAATGACAATGCTCCAACATATGTCTCTGTTAAAATGAAATAGTTTTTTTTGCTTATTACAATATAAACCATATTACAGATATACCACATAATCCTACAGGTCAAGCAGTTGTAGAAAGATCAAACAGAACTCTAAAGGATATGCTAAATAAACAGAAAGGGGTAACAAAACCCCTCAGAAATAGACTGCGTAATGCTCTATTAACTTTGAATTTTCTCAATGCTAATGAGAAAGGAATAGCAGCTGCAGAGAGACATTGGATAATAGAAAAAAACTACAGAATTAAATCAGCTTATATACTTTAAAGATGTGCTGACCTCAGAATGGAAACCAGGATATGTACTATGTTGGGGATGAGGATTTGCTTTTGTTTCTACAGGAGTGGAACGGCTATGGATATAATCAAAATTGATAAAGGTTCACTTTGAACAAGAGAGACCTCTTAATTAGAAGAGGTGATAGCTCAGCAACCAGCATTACCATTCAATTCAAATTAACTTATACAACTAACAAATGCTTTTCATTTAATCAGATATAACCTGCCAAAAGGGAACCTCCCCAAACTTAGGGTTGAGGAAGGATTTTTGTTTTTGTCTTTTAGAAAAATGAAGACTAAGGAATCTGAAGAACATTGGACAAACGAGACATCTGAAGAAAAAGGACAAATCATCCAGAAAAAAAATGTCCCAAGAAAAAAGAGTAAATTGGCCTATTAGTTTTTTTTGAGACAGGGTTTCTCTGTGTAGTTTTGGTGCCTGTCCTGGAGCTTGCTCTGTAGACCAGACTGACCTCGAACTGACAGAGATCCACCTGCCTCTGCCTCCTGGACAATGAGACACGTCTGCTCCTGACAGCACTGATTTACTTCATAGTGAAAGATAGGTATTGAAGACACTCCATATGGAGTTTATCTTCTTCTTGGCAAAAAATAGCCATTTGGGCAAGAAACTGTTCAGTCAAGTCCAGTCAAGCCTGGACTGCTTGACAAAATGTTGTATCAACTGGACATGCAGGACCCATAGGAAGGTGACCACAGAAGTTTGTAAGGCAAAATGGTCCTTCACGTTCCTGTGACACAGAAGAAACTGTCAGACATTCTACAGGACACAAAGAAAAGTGACTGAGAGACTCTAAGCCTGTGGGCTGAAAATGGATGCCCCAACGTTGCAGAAGAACTTTAGATGACTGTCCAGTCAGTCAGCTGTCTCTGTCATTCTAAATTTTTGGAAGTTGCTTACAATGCACTTCCTGTTTACTTAGGTAATAATATTATATCCTTCTAAGGTCTTCGATGTAGTTGAAAAGTAGATAAATATGGTTTTCCTTGGTTATGATAAAAGATAAGACAGATATAAAACCTTAGACTCAAAAATATAGGACAGATAGGATATCTTCTTTAATTTTGCCAAATACAAATAGACTAGATATTGTAACTGTAATTCTTGCTTGATAACTGTTTTATTATATGTAATTTTACTATGTTAAAGTTAAAATCTTCCTTTTAGATTAGACAGAAAATGGGAGCTGCTGTGGGATAGTCTGTATACTGTGAACCTACGTTGCACTGATTGGTTGATAAATAAAATGCTGATTGGTCAGTAGCCAGGTAGGAAGTATAGGTGAGATGAGCAGATAAGGAGAATTCTGTGAAGAGGAAAGGAGAATAAGGAGTCACCAGCAAGACACAGAGGAAGCAAGATGTGAAGCAGAACTGAAAATAGGTACCAAGCCACATGGCTAAACACAGATAAGAATTATGGGTTAATTTAAGTGTAAGAGCTAGTCAGTAATAAGCCTGAGCTAATGGCCAAGCAGTTTTAATGAATATAAGCCTCTGTGTGTTTACTTGGGTCTGAGCAGCTACAGACCAGGTGGGACACAGGAAAACTTTCAGCTACACAAATGGTCTTTAGGTAGCTCCAGGTCAATTAAAAGTTAAAGGTGGCTTTGGAGTTGGAACATGCCTCTCTCCTCTAAACCCAAGCATGCTTGCTAAAAGATAATGCAAAATCTCTGTATCATGTCAGAAGAGCCATCTGATATGGGACAGAAGAAAACCAAAATTAAGGGACTATTCTATTGCCACCAATTTCATAATTCTTTGGTTTTATTTTGACTTTTTAAAATTTGTATGAATTATATATCAAAACTTCTAAGATTTATATATATATATATATATATATATATATATATGTTAAACATTTGTCATGATGTTAATGGTCATGTTGAGTACTAACTAATTATAGAAAAAAGGCTCCATCTAGCAGCCTGGATATGTTTTCATGTTTGAGTGTCTATCAGTTTTCTGCAGGTAATCATGATCACACCTCACAGCAAATTTGCAGTCTATAGAAAGATGATGGGGCCCCACAATGACAATTCTATCAGGATGATGATAATACCACTGATCCAGCCTCACAGATTACTTGAGCAAGGACTTTAGACAAACATTTCTGCATTATGCAGAGATTGGACAACAAATGATACAGCTACCTCTCCCAGGACTTGATACTTAGCCCAAAAATTTTCTTTTCAGGATCCCCTAAAGATGCCTTGGCCCGCAGACAGCAGGAAGTAATTTTAAGAACATGATGCCCACATTCCCAAGAGATGGGGAGGGTGGTTTTTGGTCGTTCAATGGGTTTTGGATAATTTTCATTGTTTAGCATGGTTGGTTACAGGTTATTATTGTTAATGGTCAAGAAAAAGGCTAAACAAAGGAAATTAGATTCAGGGTTCTTGTTTGGAAAAAATGTGGATATAAATAAGAGGTAGATTATTGAATCTACACTTAAAAAAGACATAAAAATGATAGAACAAAGGGTAGATTATTGAACCTACTCTAAAAAGAAAAGAGACTATGGATATGATAAGATAAAAAGGTAGATTACTGCATCTACTTTTAGAAGGCAACTACTAGTTTTAAATATTTTACATTGGATTGGATTTTTGTATATTATACACAAATCTTGTATATTGATACAAATTTGAGATTGATTTTGTTTGAAAATACTGTACTTACATTTCTAATCTTGTTCAAGGTATTATACCTATATAGTTCATTTAAAAATGTAATGCAATTTTCTAGTCCTTGAAAGTTATTATTACCAACTATTTAGGATAATAAAGAAATGCAGGTTGTTAGTCATTACAATTGAACTTGTAGTCATATTAGGTATGTTTTCTTTTTTTTTTGGTTTTTCGAGGCAAGGAGGTATGTTTTCAAGGTCAAGCAGAGATGTATTTGAGATTGAGAGGTCATCTTCAAACACTTTAGAGATCTACAGAATATGGCATTTAAGATGTTTTAATAACATAGATTTTTTTAATGACTATGAGACATGTCTGCAACTGGCAGCACCAATCTACTTCAAAGAGGATGATGGGCATTGAAGAAATTCCTTATTGAGTTTACTTTCATTCTGGCAATAGATAGCCACTGGGCAAGAAAATGCCCTTGCATTGACTGCTCACAGTATGCTGTCCAAAATGGACAAGCAGGACACAAAATAAAGGACTGCTGATCCTTACCAGGTAGGAAGGCTCTTTAGAAAATCCTGCTTCACGGATGAGTCTGTCAAATATGATAGGCCTGTGGGCCAAAGATGGGTGCCCCAATGTTGCAGAGAAACTTTGGGTGACTCTCCAGGCAGCTAGCTGTTTCTGTTATAACTCACATTTTTTGGAAGTCACTTGTTTGTACTTCCTGCTTACTTAGGTAATATTATTTGCTTCTCAGGTCTCTGAGGGAGTTGAATATTAGATAGTTATAGTTTTCCTTGTTAACAAATTCAGAAAAGAAACTCACTAAGAGATGTAAAGTATATAAGTTTAAAAGACATCAAATGATAGTTTTTGGTTGGTAATGCAAGTTAGGATAGAAAGTAAATTAGGTATATATTGTACTCACCAAAACAGAACAGATAATGGAATAGTCTCACTGAATTTGTCAAATGCAAATGGACTAGACATTGTTGATGTATTTATTGCTTGTATGTATTGTTTATAGTTATTGTACTTATTGTGTATAGTTTTTCTTGTATTAGTTATAACTTTTTTATTTTAGACAAAAAAGGGGAAATGTGGTGATATTTTATTTGTGTACCTCGATAAAGCTTATCTGGGTATCGGAGGAAAATGCCAGCAATTACATTAAATATACAGGTCAGGCAGTGGTAGCTAATGCCTACCATTCAGTAGGCAGAGATTCATCTTGACCTCTGTGAATTCAAGACCACACTGGAAATAGAGCCAGGAGGGGTGGCAGCCTTTAATCTCAGTGCTAGTTAACCATAGAGGTCTGGAGGTCTCTACAGACAGACAAGAAATGATAGAGTTGGGCAAAAAGAGGAAATAATGAAGGTGGGCAGAGAGAGGAAGTAAGATGGCAGGGCACAGAAAGGATATAGATGTAAGTATACAGGAAGTAGCTCTCTCTGGAGGCTGAGGAGTTGGGAAGGTGAGATTGGCTGTGGCTTGTCCTATTCCTCTGATATCTCTGTTTTCACCCCAATATCTGGCTCCAGATTTTTTATTAATAAGACCTTTTAACACTCATTTTACAACTGTCTTTTCACAGGCTGTCCTAGTTAGCTTTAACTGTCAGCCTTACAAAGCCTATGGTCACCTGAGAAGGGAATCTCTCCAATTGATGTATTTCCCAGATAAGACTGGCATGTGACCCACCCCACCATGCATGGCACCATTCCCTGGACAGTTTGTTTTGCTAGTTACACATGAGCCTACAAGTGTCATTCCTCCATGGCTTCTGCTTCAAGATCCTGTTTAACTCTTTCCTTGGCTTCTCTGAATAACCTGAAGGTGAAATGAACTCTTTCTTTCTCTAAGTTTATTTTAGTCAGAATGTTTTATCACAGCATCATAAATTAAATTTGTCAACCCAGTATTTAATTACAACCATTTTATTTTTTCTCTTGGTCCCAGTACTTCCTACAAAATGAAATATTTAAAGCCTGCCTAGCCATGCTCACATGTTGTTTCTATGGATCAGCTGATATATATATATATATATATATATATATATATATATATGATAGATAGATAGATATAGATAGATAGATATAGATAGATAGATAGATAGATAGATAGATAGATAGATAGATAGATATGTATAGATACTTTGTAAGGTGCAACATTCAATAAGAATACAAGTTCTCTTAGTTTTATATAAGGAATATTGAATGGTAGACTTATAAAGGTAGTATTTTATTATTTATGAAAAAGTCTATGATGATGAAGATATGGGTGCCTGGCTTCAAAATATGATACATTGTTTATGGATTATTTTCCAAATTACCATTGTCATTCATGCAGAAAAGCTGAGAATGCCAGACTGTATGATACAGTAAAACTTCCCTTTCCTTGCCATAAACTTTTACTTAGAGGAGGAATTCTAATTGAAGTGCCATAGGATCAGGATAAAGAACAGAAGACTAGAAGGGTACCCAAGTAAATTTATAGAGTTTAAACATCTAGGCAGTTGATGTTTATCACACATTTGGATGCTAATGTAACCAGGAAGATCACATCAGTGTTAGAAGCAGCTGTTAGGAACATGCTATGGGATACGTCATCTATGCTTTTCATCTGACAAATGCATCCTTTAAAGAACGTGTGTGGCAAATGGTGAGATAAGATTAGGGGGATTCTAAACACTCATAACTTCACCTTACCTCCCAAAATACTTACTCACACTCCAATTATATGTAAATATACAAATGCTGTTATTTTTCCCTTGGTTAATAGCTTTAAAATATTTCCAAGTCTCGAAATCAGCAGTATAGAAAAATACAAAAATAGGTTCAATAATCTGTAGGTGTTCCTGAGTTATTCAAATGATTTGAAAATATTTTTAAATATCATATTGAAAAGTGCCTAAAATAACAAAAAGACATTCAAAACTCAAATGTTAATCTTTCTAGTCCAAGGTGTCTATCAACTTGAATGCTCAAAATATTAGATATTTTTGTCATGTTATATTGTTTTCAGGAGCTGGTCAAATAACCTTCAATGTAGCACTTCCCAGCATCAAAGAAAATAAAATGTCAAAATTTAAATGTTCACTTTCATAATATTTTAGTTATAAAAAATTCTTCGCAAAGGTTGATTTATACTAACCATGGCATTTTAATAGTCTAGAAGAATATCAAACTAAATGAAAAGAATATCATGCAAGCATTACTATTTGCCTGAATTTGAGAAAAATACTATTAGGTTTATTATTCTGCGTTTGATTCTCTGAAGACAATTTCTGTTAGAGTTTCAGAAGCAAGTATTTATTAGGACAGAGAGATAACAAACTGTGATTTAGGCTTTCCTAGTGTCTCACAAAGGGCTGTAAGGGCTCTGCTTTTGTACTCTTGTTTTGCTCAGTGAGGCATACTGGAACTCCTCAGAAGAATGTGACCTCTGATGAGACAGTCTTATGCAGAGTTGAGCAATATGTCCTTCCTTGAAAGTAGATCTAGATGTCACATCTTAGTCTCTATCAGAATCACGTTTTATGTCACATAGATCTGTTTTCTCATTTGGGGAAAGATCTAGAAAATTCCAATGACTACCTGTTGATTTGGGGAAGCTTAGAAGAAGATCAATAAGGCAAACGTTCCACTGCTACATTTAGATACTTGATCACAGTTGCTAGCCAGTTCCCTCTTCTTATTTCACTTTAAATAACCCTACCATTTGAAGACACATAAACTTGAACTTTTACCCCTTAGTTCACTGAATGTCTGGCCACTCTTTCCTCCTCATAACAGGGTGGCCATACTTGTTCCTTTACAGTTACATTTGGGCAAGGGGCTAAGATGACACACTCATATGCAGCACCTAGATTTCACACATTCCTGCATGGGCCTGTTGTTTAAGCAGCATTGCTTCATATGAGGCCAGAGATTGCTTCTTGTAACATGAATCTTAAAAGGTCTTATTAATAAAAACAAACCCAGGGCCTGGTATTGGGGTGAATGCTGGAAGGTCAGAGAAGCAGAACAAGCAACAGCCACCTCACTTTGCCAATTCCTTAGCTGATCCTGTTTCCTCAGACTGGAAGCCTCTGAGTCCTTATTCAAATGGATCTCAGCTGAACTGCTACTCAAAAGCCTAAAAGCTTAACCAGTCCTAGTTCCTGGTTTTCAGGCCTTATATATCTTTCTGCTTTCTGCCATCACTTCCTGGGATTAAAGGCATGAGTCACCATGCCTGGCTGTTTCCAGTGCTTTGAAAACACAGAGATCCAGATGGATCTCTGCCTCCAGAATGCTAGGATTAAAGGTGTGTGTGCCACCATTTTCTGGCCTCTATATCTAGTGGCTGTTCTGTTCTCTGACCCCAGATAAGTTTATTAGAATGTACAATATTTTGGGGAACACAATAGCACCACAGCTTATCTTGTCAAAAGTGACCATTTTTGCTTCTGTGATATTGTAGTTTATAGTTCAATGGGAATACCACTGTGTTAGTGGGGAAGTTGTCTCCTTTTCTAACAAAGGGATTCTTAACCATGCAGAGTTCAGAGTTGCAGAATTAGAGAAAACACAAGCTCACCTTTGGTCAGTAAGGATAATGACAAGTGCATGGAAACTGCTGATTTTATTTCTTGGTTCCAAAGTTGTCTGCATACGAGCAAGAAAACTACATAAAAATTGTTAATTCGCATCATATACAACATCTGGAAGCTTGTGAGCTTATGCCTCAACTGCCTTCAGCAAGCTGTTCCAATACTATATGGGAATAAAAGATTCCTGATTATAAAATATATAATATGATTGGTGTACTATGACATGATCTATGATATGATGACTATGATCAGTTGTCTAATCTCATGCCACTTTACTGTGAATACATATCTCTTGTCTGCAACTCTGTTATGTATAATCACCATTTTCAGCACTATGTAAACCCTTGGACAGTGGTGCTGGCTGAAGCCTTGCATGCAGTAAAGACAAAGTAGTACCCTAAATATCTGTAGTAATTGCCAGAATACAAGGAGCCTAGTGTGGTACACTTGCCACCAAGTGATAAGTTTTAGTCCTTAAGGGACAAGAACATATTAAGGTTAATAACAGGTTGGGCAATCATTGGCTCCAGTAACAAGTGCAATCTTGGTCAATGGGAGTCCATTTTTTTTAGCTAAAAGCAGAATAGCCTCTTCTGACACTGTGGCTATGTTGTTCATGTAGCTAGTCTTCCAGCACTGGGCCACTGATAACAGGGACTTATGAACCTAAAGTGGAAAAGTGCTATTCTGCTTAGTGTTATGTCCATGAAGGGGGATATTTGTTATGTGTTAACACAAGATTCAGTAACTCATACTTTATAATACCCCTTTGTGTCCATTTACTTGTATATATGTCAAAATTCACTTTATCCTAACCCTTTTATCTTTCTCCCTCTGGGCAACTGACAATTCACTAGACTTTAACCCTCTATAATATCTTTCTCACAAAAGGACATAGTTCCACCATAGACAGAGCAAAACTCTCATTAAACTATAATTTTGCATGAGAAAACACCATTTATTGATAGAAGAAATGAATTCTGATCAAGTGGAGGAAGAGGCCAATATCTACTGTCTATCATTTAAACATGGGGCGCTTTTTTGTTCCCTGTGAAAGAATTACAGGTAGACCACATTAAGCCCTACCTATTAACAGTAATTGTTACACTTATCCGTATCCAATATCTTTATAAAAGAAGAAATGGAGATATGATATAGATATATAGGATATAGATATGATAGGATAAAAGGGTAGATTATTGAACCTACTTTTAAAGAGTAACAACTTGTTTAAAAATGTTTTACGTTGCTATGGATTTTAGTTCATTGATACAAATTTAAAGTGAATTTTGTTATATTCTATGTATATTTCTACTCTTGTTTAAGGTATTATGTTTATGTAACTCACATAAATTGTAATGGATAATTAAGAAATACAGATTAATAACTAGTCTTCTATGATAGTCAAACTTATAATCATGTTAAGTTTTCTAGATATACATAGATATAATTCAATTAGGTAGGTAATCTTAAAACACTTCAAAGACCTACAGAATATGGCATTTAAAATGTTTTAAAAATTTAGACTTTCTGGACAGTGAGACATGTCTGCTCCTGGCAGTATTGATTTACTTCAGAGAGGAGGATGGGCATCGAAGACACTCCATATGGAGTTTATCTTCTTCTTGCCAAAAATAGCCATTTGGGCAAGAAACTGTTCTTGCCTGAACTGCTTGAAAAAATGTGTCAACTGGACATTCAGGACCCATAGGAAGATGACCACTGAACTTTGCTTGGCAAAATGGTCCTTCAAGTTCCTGCTTCGCAGAGGAACCTGCCAAACATTCTACAGGACACAGAGAAAAATGACTGGGAGACTCTAGGCCTGTGGACTGAAGACAGATGCCCCAACTTTACAGAGGAACTTTGGATGACTGTCCAGGCTGCCAGCTGTCTCTGTCTACTCTCGCAAGACTCCCAAAAGTTGCTTGCGTCCTTCTCCCATTTCTCAGATAATAGTATATCCTTCTGAGGTCTTTGGTGTAGTTGAAGACTAGATAGTTATAATTTTCCTTAGTTATGATAAAAGATAAGTTAGATATGAAACCTTAGACTCACAAATATAGGATATATAGGATGTCTTCTTTAATTTTGCCAAATACAAATAGACTAGATATTATAGACTAGACATTGTAACTGTAATTCTTGCTTGATAATTGTTTTGTTATATGTAATTTTACTATGTGAAAGTTAAAACCTTCCTTTTGGAAAAAAAAAGAAAAGGGAAAGTGCTGTAGATATTGCTCTGTATAAATAAAATGCTGATTGGCCAGTAGTCAGTCAGGAAGTATAGGCAGGACAAGCAGAGAAGAGAATTCTGGGAACAGGAAGGCTGAGTCAGGAGATGCTGAGTACCAACATGTAAGATACTGGTAAGCCACGAGCCATGTGGCAAGGTATAGATTTATAGAAATGAGTTAATTTAAGAGATAAGAACTAGATATCTAGAAGCCTGAGCCATTAGGCCAAACAATTTAAATAATATAAGAGTCTGTATGTTTATTTTATAAGTGGGCTGTGGGACTGCTGGGGCTTGGCGGAGCTGGAGAGAAACTCTCCAGCTACAGAGACTATAATTCATCAGCCATCCACTTTTACTTGTATCCAATACTAAGGCAATGTATGTGTAAATGAATCTTGGGTTGCCTTCTTTTCTTAAGCTAGTAATATAGAATTCCCCCATGTATTCACAGAAGTGAGCTGAAGGGGTGACCTTCATGGAACAGTGATAGTTTGCAAGGTAGTCTGAAGAACCTACCATGCATCTTACTTGTACCCACTACTACCTGAGATCAATGTGACACATCAGTGCAATCTTACACTGGAATTTTGTTGGATGAACCAAGTCTTAAGATTTTCACATATCCTAACTCATGACGAATTGGTCTACATGGACTACATGGTCAGTTAGCATTCTATGAAAAATCAATGCATTTGAGTAAGAAGCCAGTAGAACACTAGAAACTGTTTTCCAGAAGACTGTACTTATGGATGACACACCCTTGTTTCCAAACCCAGAAGAAATCATATGGTGATCCTCTTACTAGAGTACTGTCCAATTCTCAATGCTTCCATTGTGATAATTAATATCTTGTAAATCTCATGGACTAATTAGGAAGGTTGTAACCACAGCGGCAGGGGAATTATTGCATAGCCTCTTCAATGTATGAATACTCTTTAAAGGCATTATTTCATGTCATAAACTATCTGGGTGAGAAAAGTACCCAGAAAGAGTTGAATATGTGGATTTTGGAACTTGAAGAAATAAACTTATGTTTTGAATTATATGAGATATCCAAGCATGGTAATAAAGTTCTCTGACATTTAAAGATATGATTTGCCCTGAACCTTTATAGAGCTTACTTCTATTTCTGGAGTTTGTGCTCTCCCAAGGATTCTGCATATTAGCATTTATACATATTACCAAAGAGGTCAGCTGTTTTTCACAACTTCATATTCAGTTGTCTGTTATTGTCTCTCATATTTTTTTATCTTCTGTAGAGCCTCAATTGCATTTAGCTAGAATAATCCAATTTTCTTATTTTTTTTTTTAAATGAGAAACCTTGACCCTGATCTCAAGACATGATGAGTTTAAACTTCTTACAGCTTTATTGAAATGCTGGTCACATGCCATATAAAATACCAATTTAAAAATATGTATTCAATATAAGAAATCTGCATTCAATATAATTTTTGCTACATTCAGTCTTGCACAGTGCTCATTATCTAAATTTATAATACTTTTGATTTCCTTAAAAAATGAACACCTATTAGTGGCATCTTTATTCTCTTTCTTAACAAATTATTAATTAACATATGGCTTTAGATTTGCTCATTGTGGGTGTTTGCTATCAATGGAATTGATTTTGTGACTTACCATTTTTTGTGATTTAGTATTTTTTTTCAAATTTTACTGATGCTCCAATACTTCATATTTTTTATTCTACAGCAATTTTCATTTCTATTAACATAGGATATTTTATTTTCCTCTTCTTTGTATTTATGGGCCATTTTTGATAGATAAATATTTTGATGCCACTTTGAGTTATTATGAGTAATGCTTTCTATGTAAGTTGTTTATCTAGAAATATTTTAATTTGCTAGAATTATTAATTCAGAAGTGGAATTAAAGACAATGTGGAACTCTAATGATACTTTTTTTGTCCAGAAAACATCTCTTGACACACACAAGACTGGTAATTTGCTGGGTATTGCAGCCACGTTCATAATATGAGATCATTTAAGACTATGTACTTAAATTGGCTGAGTACACAGTAGGATAGCAGGTTTAATTAACTCGTCTTAGAGAACAATGTAACCAATCTCATGGTGGCTTAGATTTCCCCTGCAGTCTTTTTTTTTATAAACTAAGCCAAATATATAAATTTAATCTTAAATTACATAGTCCTTGCTGTCCCTGACCCAGAATAATCTATTTGTATGTAGTGGTAATCATTTGGTGAGAACAGCAAACAGGTTGAAAGCAACCTTGTACAACAAATACCCACCAAAATGCGGCAAACAACATGAACTATAACTTGATAATATCTATTTGCAGCAGTGATGTTTGCTATTTATCAGGGTCAGTAAAGTAACTTCTTCCCTTGTGAAATTCTGTTAAAGATTTCTGTAAATAATCCTTCATTTCTTTTCCATGTTGTCCTGGCTAATTTTATGTCAACTTGACACAAGCTAGAGTCATCTGAGAGGAAGAGACTTCAACTGAGAAAATGCCTACATAAGATGAGGCTGTAGGGTATTTTCTCAATTGGTGATTAATATGGAAGGGAAACTACTAGGCTGGTGGTACTAGGTAATGTAACAAAGCAGATCTATGAATCATGAGGAGCAAGCCAGTAAGCAGCAATCCTCTATGGTCTCTGCATCAGTCCCTTCCTCCAAGTTACTGCCTTGAACTCCTGCCCTGACTTCATTGAATGGTGGACTGTTACCTGGAAAGCATAAGATGAAATAAACCTTTTTCTTTCCAAGTTGCTATTGGTCATGGTGTTTTATCACAGCTAGAGAAACCCGAACTATGACATCTACCATGTTTTCTATGTTGTTCAGTAACTACAAAGCAAAGCCCTTTGTTAATGACAGACAGACACACAAACACACATGCATGCATGCACACACACTCACAGAACAGGTACTAGGGATAGACACAGGCATGGCTCACAGGCATTAGGAATAGACACAATGGACATATTACAGAAAGGCCAGTAACCATAAACTACAGACAGAAGGGAGGCACCTGGAGAGAAGTGGAGAATTCAAATTTGGTCTCACTCTTGGTTGAAGTAATTCAAGAGGAAGTTGCTTTGTCTTTATTCCTTAATGCAACACCCATGTAGTTTAGTGCCCTCTGAGGTTATCTTTAATTCATTGAGTGATGCATAGAATAACCATGGCTAGAATTTTAAAGAGTTGTTTTCTTACATGATTGTATCATTTTACATTTTTCTCAACAGAGTAGATGGAGAGCAATATTTTTCAAATACCCTTAAGCATTTGTTATTTTCTATGTTTTTAATTAGAACCATCCTAGTAGCTTCAAAATTATATTTTATTGTGGTTTTCATTTGCATTACCTGATGATTTACAATGCTATATTTTCATGTAACCAATTATAATTTTATTTGTTGTTTTCTTGATGAGTATTATGAATCAAGTGCACTGTGATTGATAAGGCATTCTTCTGGCACACCTTATCATTATTAGTGAAATGTTTAACAATTTAGTAGTCACCTTGTACCTGGAGTTTCTCAACTCCTCTCTCCTACATGACTGCTGTAAAACACCATCATATTGCCTACTTTCTCAAATAACTCCATGTACCAAATGTTACTGATTAGGTTTTTCAGAAGTAGATGTGAGACAGATTTGATGTATAGGAAATTTATTAAAATCAACATGTATTAACAGAAACAGAGGGTGAAGTCAAGCTGAAAAATGGGCCTAGCAATCTTGTGTAAATTTATGGGGTACTCTAGAGCAACAACTGCTCATCACTTTCAATTTAGGCAGAAAGTGGCAGGTGTTTATGCCTTTCCCCAGTGTAGACATCAGAGTTGGTTTGGCCTCAGAAGAGGGTGACTTTAATTTAAAACTACACTATATAGCTGAATTAAAACTAGAAAGAGTTGAACAGGTATAACCGATCTACTTGACCTCCCAAAGTAAGATGTTAGAACTTTACTTGTAGGCAAGCAGAGTGTCACACTACTCTACTTGGGACATATGCTATACTTCAGCACAATGTGGAGGTCTTTCCAATAGTTTCAATTTATTACAGTTTATGATCCTGATAAGTAATCTCTAAATATTCACTAATTAAAACAATATATTAACAATGATTATAAAGTGTTGGTAGATAATATATGTAGTTAATTTCTGTTCAGTTATTTACTTATATCCATGTAGTTATATTTTCTGCCTATTTATCATCTTGTATAAATAACACCACAGCATGGTTTCTCATAATGAAACATAACATCTCACAGCCTGAGAGATTTACCTAGCTTTGAACTTAAAAAAAGAAAAAAAAAACACTCTTTGACCTGTTTGTTTAAATTCTTAACTCTTAGATAAATTAGATATTACTTAAAATGATTTTCTCTCATTTGAAAACACTTGTCTCTGGCAGTCATTTAATTTTATACAAAACATAAGGTAAATTTTCTTCCAGAGTTCACTAGCCTTGAGGCGGAAGCATAGATACATTTCTCACATTTTTGTAGCTAAATCTATAATTTGATCTTTATATATTTGGCTGTGACACTTTGAATAATTTATTCCTATATTGCAAATACACTGATCTTCCTAGTCTTAGATATTTTCTCTTTGATGTGCAATTATCTAGAATAAAATGTAATACAATATACACTTGCAAGAATCAAAATCAATTCAGGCAATTTTTCTACAAAGAAAAATTTACTAAAAAGGGAAATCATGCTGGAATTCTTACATTAAGTGGCAGGGACACTACCCATTTTCTACTAATATCAAGTAGTTTTCAAATACTTTTATAGAGAAGAATATCAAGAACGACTTTTTTGATACACATTAATATGTTTTTATTCGGCAATGACTTTCTCATACAATGTGCATTTGATTTTCTTCACAAGGAGGAGATTCACTTTAATGACTTCAGTATTTAATAGCTTGTATTTTTTTCTGAAGATGGTCCAGTGACTGTCTCTTATGCTAAGTAATTTATACTGTCCTGTACTTTCTACTCTTTGACTGCAATGATTGTCCATGTATATTGTTTAATGATTGTCCATGTATATTGTTTAATGATTGTCCATGTATATTGTTTAAAGAAAATGAATCACCATAAAATGAAATGAAAGGTAAATGAGTAAACTTTTAGCACCAAAAATGAGAGAGAAAGAGACATACAGACACACACACACACACACACACACACACACACACACACACACACACAGAGTGGGGGGGGGAGGGAGGGAGGGAGATCATGCACTTTTATACCCCATCAGGGCATCTGAGAGTCTTTTTGAATTTTAAATAAAATCCATAGCATTTATCAGACTGAATATGAAAGATTAGGGAAATAGAGCACAAGTATTTAAGTTAATACTTTTATTTCCATGGGATAAATATCTATAACTTAAATTTCTGTGTGATAACTCTTTCTGTGTTTAATTATTTGAGAAATCTGCGTATTTTTGCCGTTTCGAATTTTTGATTTATTCCTTTGCTGTACTCGAGCCTTTTAGCTTGATGCTGTCTCAATCAGCACTTTTGCATTTGTTAACTGTTTTAGGGGCCGTGTCCTCAATTCCATTTTGTGTTGATTTTTTTGCACAGTGTAACAGAAGGGTCCGATTTCATATGTTTGCATAATGGTGATTTCCAACATCATGTGTTGCCGACATTATCTTTTTCCCTTTGTGTGTGCTTGACACTCTTGTGAAGACCAGTTGATCATAGTGTTGTGCATTTATTTCCAGATTCTCTTATTCTGCTCCACTTGTCTACATTCAAGCCAGTTTCATACTATCACTTTTGGACACAGGATCTCAGTATGTATGTGAGTCTGGCTTAGAACTCAGTATATAACCAAGGCTGCCCTTGAAAGTCCTGCCTCAGCCTCTAGAGTACTGGAATTAAAAGTGTGAGTCAACAAATATAGCTACTTTTATACTAGTACAGTACTGTTTCAATTACTTCCTTTACTTTTGAATATAGTTTGAAATCAAGAATCTAGGGGCTGCAGAGATGGCTCAGCAGTTAAAAGCTCTTAATGCTCTTACAAATGACTTGGATTTGGTTTCCAGCACCTACATGGTAGCTCACAACCATCAATAACACTAACTCCAATGGATCTGGTCTTCTGCCCTCTGCCAGCACTGCATTCACACACACACACACACACACACACACACACACACACACACACACACTAACATAATTAAAATATTAATAATGAAGTGTTAAAAGTAAATTTTTAGGATAGTGTCCTCTATTTCTGTGAGTGATTAAATGGGGATTTTGAGTCAGACTGCACTGAATATGCAAGTAGCTTTGATAAAATGGTCATTGTCACAATTAGTTATCCAATACCAAATGGTCAGCCATGAAAACATATGTGCAAGTAACATTATACAGACTGAGCAGTTTTACTCATGTATTTAGGTAGGTATATATATATGTAAGCATCTAGCAACAGTTAGTGAAAATAAGAGACTGTGCTTCCCCTTCACTCAGATTGGTGTTTACCCTAATTGTTATCATAGAACCTACATCCAATAACTGATGGAAGCAGATGCAAAGACTCACGGTCAAGCACTTGGCCAAGATCATGGAGTTCAGTTCAAGAGATAGAGGAGGGATTATAGGAGCAAGGGGGGTCAGAATCATGATGGGAAAACCCATAGAAATAGCTGACCCAAGCTCATGGGAGCTCATGGCCTCTGGACTGACAGCTGGGGAGCCTGCATGGGACTGAACTAGTCCCTCTGAATGTGGATGAAAGTTGTGTGGCTTGATGTTATTTGTTAGTCCTCTGGCAATGGGACCAGGACTTATCCTGGGTACACAAACTGGCTTTTTAGAGCCCATTCTCTGTGGTGCAATGCCTTACTCAACCTTGATGCAGGGGTGAGGAGCTAGGTCTGGGCCCAAATTGGTATGCCAGCCTGTGTTGACTACCCAAGGGAGGCCTTACCCTCTATGTGGAGGGGGGTGGGGTGGGATGGGTGTAGGTGGAGGGGAGCAAGAGGAGAGGAGGTGGGGAACAGGGGATGGTATGTAAAAGGAACGAAAAAATAATAAAATTTATATAAATAAAAGAAAATAAGAGGCATTTGTAAATTTGAAAGAGAGCAAGGATGGGTAAATGGGAGGATTTGAGAGAAGAGAGAAAAGGGGGAAATGGTTTAATTATAATCTCAAAAATAAAATAAATTATTAAAAAATAAAATAAACTTAAAACATAAAAATGAACCACAATATTATCCAAACATACCACTGTTGGGCATCTATCAACTCTACAAGGTAGAAGTTAGCATACCACACAGATAAAGGCATATTCATGTTTATTGCAATCCTCTTCATAGTAGCAAAGTTATGGTATCATCTGATATGTCTACCAATACATAAATAGATAAAGAATATGTGGTATGGAAATATCATGGAGTTATAAGGTTACAAAGAAACTGGATACTACATTATTTTCAGAGAAGTAGGTAAAACTGAGATCAGCATACCAAGTGAAGAAAAGACTGAGAAAAACAAGTGTCGCATGTTTTCTGTCATGTGTGATATCTATATTTCTAAAAAGACGTAATAGAAGAGGCAAGAGGAAGCAGCACAGAGGAATGGGATGGGGAACTTTTGAGTAATAGGGGAATGTGGATATGATCAAAATACACTATATATGTATGAAATGTTTTAATGTAACATGTGATTTTGTGACTATGCTACAATTATGTGTCCTACAACTTTTTTGAATTCATTTATTAGTGACAAAAGTTTTCAAAAGTTTACTGAGATGTTTTTCCATGATAGTGTTATTGATAGTAAGTGTAGCTTTACATTATTTTCTCTGATTTATATTTTTTGTTTCATTTAATCATTTACTTGAGCTGAATATGTCTTCAAATACTAATTTGAAAAGAATAGAAAGAATGGACTTTGTCGATTGCCTTAACCTAGTTCTTAGAGGAAAATTTTGAGATAATTCCCTTTACTTATAAATGGTGTCTTTATATATAAAACCTTTATTATACTGAGATAATTTCCCTCTATATTGTGATGACAGTTTGTGTTTGCTTGCTAGTAACTGGAGTATTGCAATTTCCCATGTATTCTTTCCTGTCCTTTCATTTCCCTCTAATGTATATATAATCTTGACTTGACTTGATTTTTTGAGAATTTCACATGAGTACAGTATTTAGTTTATTTCCCCCTTCGACTCTTCCTGTGTACCCCTGCTCCCTCTCAAGTTAATAGTGCCTTACTCTTTAATAATTATTGTTACATATATGCACATTTATAAACTTATAAATACAACCTACTGAAGTCATTTTAACATTCTTCATATCGTATTTATGTGTTTTTAAGACCAACTATTTGAGATTGGATAACGAGTTAAGGGCCTCATTTCTGGAGAAGACTGATTCTTCCTCTCTGAACAGCTATTAATTGCCTATAGCTTTTCTTGGTGTGAAGCCTTGTGAGATTTCCTCCATCCACACTGACATGTCAACTGGAGTCCCTTTTCAGTTCTTATTTAGGAACAAAAGCATTGCTGAGATTTCCTGGGTATAGATTGTCTGCCATTTCTAGAAGATGCTCTCACAGGAGATGTTATGGTCCTCTGGCTCTAACTATCCTTCTGTCCACTCTTCAGGGATGGTCCCTGAGCCTCATGTGCAGGGGTTGTGTTGGAAGTTTTAATCAGGAATGCGTGGTAAAGTTTGACAAATGTTTGTTCTGCAATTATTTTGATGACCATGTCTTGTAGTTTTATTTTTGTTTTGTTAATATGCTCTATCACACTGATTGATTTGTGTATATTAAAACATTCTCATATCCAGGGGGAAATTCTATTTGGTTGTAGTGTATGTATGAATTTTTTTTAATATCCTGTTGAAGTCAATTGACTGGTATTTTATTAAGGATCTATACGTTTACAATCATCATGGATATGGATCTGTAGTTTTATTTTCTTTTTCAGTATTTCCTTGTCTTTGTTATCTAATAACACTGACCTGATAGAAGGGATTTTGGAATGAGATCTTTTATTTTGTTTTATTATGAGGTCAATCATTTAAAATGAATTGGCTAATTATTTTGAAAGTTTTGTTATAAACCCATCTTGCTTTGTATCTTTCTATGTTTTGTGATATTTGATTAGTTATCACATCTCTTAATTTATTGGTTTCCTATTACTTCTTGATTCAAGCTTAGTGGGTTGAATGTTTTCAGAAATTAAACCAAATGTGCAAGTTATTAAGTTATTGACATACAGGTTTTTTACAGTGTTACACTATTCTTTTCTTTCTTTCTTTCTTTCTTTCTTTCTTTCTTTCTTTCTTTCTTTCTTT
>CABHPR010129855.1:0-17887 GCA_902168415.1 Peromyscus melanophrys | reverse complement strand
TTTCTTTCTTTCTTTCTTTCTTTCTTTCTTTCTTTCTTTCTTTCTTTATTTATTTATTTTTGAGACAGGGTTTCTCTGTGTAGCTTTGCGCCTTTCCTGGAGCTCACTTGGTAGCCCAGGCTGGCCTTGAACTCACAGAGATCCGCCTGGCTCTGCCTCCCGAGTGCTGGGATTAAAGGCGTGCGCCACCAACGCCCGGCTCTTTATTTATTTTTGGTTTTATTTATTAACGACCAGGTATATGTGTGTTTGTATGTTGCATGTGTGTGGTAGAGGATGTTCCATGATGTGTGTTTCAGAAGGTATCTTATGGAATAGATTCTCTCCTTCTATCATGTGGACTCCAGGATTTAATTCAAGTATGAGATATGACACTCAAGTGTCTTTATCCTTTCCATTTTTGAAGCATACACTAAAATTTCTCCTCTTTTATTTCTAATTTTATTTGATTCTTCTGTTTTGTCCTTAAGTAGTCTCAGGAACCATCATCACTTTGGCGTTGCTAATTTTCGTTAGAATTTTAAGAAACAAACTTTTAGTTGTATTGATCTTTTTCTGATATCTTGTGTACTTTATTTTATTCATTCTCCAAATACTGCACTTAGTATGATTTTTAATAGTTTTTTTGAGATGTAAAGTCTTTCTATTTTTTTCTTTTTTCCTTCTTTTTTGCTTTATCTATATGTTTCCTGAAAAATAGATTATTCTCTCAGACAATACATCTGGACAACTGTTTCCCCTCCTTCTACTCCTCCAAGCTGCTCCCTACTACTCCTCTCCCCCAGATCCAATCTCCCTCTCCTTCTGTTCAGAAAAAGAGCAGGCCTCTAAGAGATAACAACCAAATTTAACAAAGCAAGTTATAATAAGACAAAGCAAAGGCCCTCATATCAAGGTTGGACCCCAATAGGAGGAAAAAAGTCCTAAGAGCATACATATACACAAGCTAATAGCCATAATATATGCACAGAGGACCTTGTGTAGACCCATACAGGGTCCATGATTGCAGCTTCAGTCTCTATGAGCCCATGTGAGCCTGACTTAGTTGATTCTGTGGGCCATGTTCTTCTGGTGTTCT
Source organism: Peromyscus melanophrys (assembly GCA_902168415.1). Classification (NCBI taxonomy): domain Eukaryota; kingdom Metazoa; phylum Chordata; class Mammalia; order Rodentia; family Cricetidae; genus Peromyscus; species Peromyscus melanophrys. The sequence continues at coordinate 16,809 of CABHPR010129855.1, read as the reverse complement.
CCATCCCCTCTGGCTCCTATAGTCTTTTCTTGTCATCTTCTTCTGGGTTCCCTGAGCTCCAAGGGGAAGGACCCAATCAAGATATCTAATTTAGACTCTCTCTTCATAATTTTTGGCTGTGGGTCTCTGCATCTGCTCCCATCAGCTGCCAGAGGAAGTTTCTGTGATGATGACTGGAGAAGGCACCAGTCTATGACTATAGAAGAGCAGAATATCATTAGGAATCATTCCATTGATTTCTTTTTTATTTGGCCAGTCATGTTTGGTTCTGTCCTAAGTCTCTCTTCATTATTCAGTCTCCACTTCCTGGCCATACAGGCAGTTGAGAGCGTGGGCTCCCTCTTGTGGTATGAGCCTCAAGTTAAACCAGCCATTGGCTAGCCACTCCCACAAGTTCTGTGCTACCATTGCCACAGCACATCTTGCAGGCAGGACAGATTGAAGTTCAAGGACTTTATGGCTGGGTTGGTGTCCAGGTTTCTCTTTCCGTAGCCTGTAAAGTACCTTCTCATGCCAAAGAGACGAGAACGTATGGGTGAAGGCTCCATGCAGGCACCAGCTCCACCTAATTCAATGAGTTGTGTAGGTCCCTATTGTTAGTTTTCAGAGAGTGACCCTCTGTCCTCACATCAGCCTGGGTTGTTTAGGGATCTCCACAGGCTCAGCCAACAACTCAACAGAATGCAACCCTGCCCTACCACTATAAGTCTTGCCTGGCTACCTGTGGATGGCCAGTTCAGATGCCATAGCCTCCATTACTAGGAGTCCTCACTAGGGTCACCCTCATAGATTCTAGGAAGTTTACATTGCAGTAGGTTTGTATACCCCTCTAAGCACCCCCCCTCTACCAGCTATCTCTCTCTGAACTCTCTGTCTCCCTCCCTTCCCACTCCACTTGATCCTTCCCACTCCTATCCCCACCCATCCCTAGTCTGCCCACAAAGTCTGTTCTATTTCCCCTTCCCAAAGAGATCCATCTGTAACCCCCTAGAGCCCCCTTCTTTACCTAAGCTCTCTCGGGCTGTGGATTGTAGCTTGATTCTCATTTATTTAACAGCTCATATCCACTTATGAATGAATTAAGGTGGACATTTATCATTAAAACTTCCCATTTGGATACTGCTTATTTACTGAATCCCATTGTAGCTAGAGTTTTCCTGCCTGGCCCACAGTCAGGACAAATCTCTCTCACCCGCCAGTCCCACAGCCGCTCAGACCCAACCAAGTAAACACAGAGACTTATATTGTTTACAAAATGCATGGCCGTGGCAGGCTTCTTGCTAACTGTCCTTATATCTTAAATTAATCCATTTCTATAAATCTATACCTTGCCACATGGCTTGTGGCTTACCGGCATCTTCACATGCTGCTTGTCATGGTGGCGGCTGGCAGTGTCTCCTCAGCCTTCCACTTCCCAGAATTCTCTCCTCCTTGTCCCGCCTATACTTCTTCCTGCCTGACCACTGGCCAATCAGTGTTTTATTCATTGACCAATAAGCAACATATTTGACATACAGACCATCCCGCAGCACTTCCCCTTTTCTTTTTTTTCAAAAAGGAAGATTTTAACATTAACATAGTAAAATTACATATAATTTGGGAATTTGGGCGTAGCTTCTCTTACTACTTCCTGCTGGAGGGGGGTGCTGTATCTTATGGGGACACAAAGAAAATTTTAGGATTATGGAGTAGTCCATGAGACTGTATTGTCTGAGCCAGTTGCCTTCAAACCATTCTGGATGTTGGATCATCTGGGCCTTGGTATCATTGGAGACCTTTCAGGGGGTCTTGGCTGGTCAAACCTGGTGTATCTTAATCTGGAATAAATCCATAGCCTCTGGCTTTCTGTGGAAACAAAAGCAGAACTTCTTTTCCAAAGCAACATATCCTTATATCCAAATTTTGAAGTCAAGGTACCTTTAAAATTTATATTTTGGCATAACTCAACAGCTTTTAAAATCAAATGTTTTTCTTCAGTTACAAATATCAAAGAGAACATAATGCAGATTTTTTGTGTGATAGCCATCTTTATGTGGCTTATTTTAAAGACTTTATTTTTAAAAACTATCTATTTGTTTATATAAATGTATATTTTTTTTTGTCTTTTAAGCCTACGTACATCTTTACATACTTTGTAAACTATTCCATCTGAATCAGTCTTATTGTGAACCAATCGGTTTAAACTGCAACCTTGTAAGCCTGAAAAGGCGCTGTGGCTGCTGGCTCCGCCCATTTCAGCTTTCCAACATGGCAGTGGTACGTTTTTTCATCAGTTCTGGGAGCGATCAACTCTCAGAAGTAGTGGCTCTACGCTTTTATCAAAGCAGCGTGTAGCCCAGAAACCTCTTTTTTTTTTTTAAACTATTAAAGACTAAATTTAACATACAGTGTAATGTATTGCTGGCAGATGGCTCATTTTCGCCATACTGCTGGTCAAACGCGCACGCCAGGAACCCGCCAGTAGTTCAAACGCACATTTTGCGGCTTGTAGCTGGCCATATGAGACATGAAGCAGGAACCTGGTTTTGGCTCTGTTTAGAACTGATTATTAAAAATTATCAGGTTTAAGGTGGAAATTCGAGCCGATGGGCGCCATTTGTAGCTGGAAAATTTCTCTTGAGCTCCCAAGTCCCGCCAGCTCCCAAGTCCCGCCAGTCCCAGAAACCACTTACAAAATAAACACACAGACGCTTACATTATTTAAACTGCTTGGCCATTAGCTCAGGCCTATCATTGTCTAGCTCTTACTCTTATATTTAGCCCATTTCTATTAATCTCTACTTTGCCACGTGGCTCGTGGCTTACCGGTACTTTACATCTTCCTTGTTCTGGCCGCGGCTCCAAGCAGTCTCTCTCCTTTCACCTTCCTGTTCCCTCTCCTCCCTTCTCTGTTAGTCCTGCCTATACTTCCTGTCTGGCTACCGGCCAATCAGTGCTTTATTGATACAGAGTGATATCCACAGCATCCCATGGTTTTTATTATACCGTGTTTTCCTTTATCTTGCAATACTTTGAAATTTCCTTTAGATTTCATATTTGACACTATGGTTTTCAATATTGTGCTCTTTAGTTTCCATATGCTTTTGTATTTGTGTTTTTACAGCAGTTAAAATTTTAGTTCCATTTTATTGTTGTCAGAAAAGATATGTAGAATAATTTGGTCTTCTAATATGTGTTAAGACTTACATTGTGACCTAACCAGTGATATGTAGTGGAGAATATTCCTTGTGCATTTTAGAAAGTTTTGGACAGGTGAAGTGGATGCATCTCCTCTACAATGGTATTCCAGTCAACTGTGATTTTATTGATTTTTCTGCCTGGCTGTTCTGTTTGTTGTGTTATAGGAGGGATATTTAAATTCTATACTATTATCATATTGCTGTCAATCTCTGTCATCAGATCTGCCTGTATTTGCTTGTATATTTAAGGGCTCTGATGTGGAGTATATATTTATAATTGTTCTATCTTCTTGTTGAATTGAATTTTTATCTTCATATCATAACCTTTCTTGTCTCTGTAGATAGTTTTTGATTTCAAGTCTATTTCATGTGATATAAGAATGTCTACTCCTGCATATATCTTTCTTTATAGCAGAAAACTTTCTTTGAAACTAAGATTTATATCAAAACCAGGAGCAGAAAACTCCAATAGGTAATCTTCTTGATGTTTCTCAGAGATAAAAGTGGGGTTTTTTTCATAAAATTCTTTCCTTTAAGAAGTCGAGCTTCAATGCCTTTAAAAAAATCTGATCTACCTCTGCCATGATCTTTTTAGAGTTACTAAGCCTCAAACCTTGATGGGAATTAAAGTCTTGCTTTTAAATAAATAATTTTTTTTAAAATTGAATAACCGGAAGTTATATGCTATCATTTTAGAGTCCTTACACTACATACCTATTTTTTTTCTAATAGCACTGTAGGTGAACCAACTCAAGTTGTCCTCTGACCTCCACACCTGTGCCATGACACATACCTGTCCATAATACATACAGAGAGCTGCAAAATAAATATAAAAAAGACACTTTCAAAACATTTAAACTCAGTTATGACAGCTAGAAATGAGTCTTTATATTGAAATGTTTTCATGACATTTTAATATAGTTAGGAAGTATATAAAGCTAGTATCAAGACACATGAACTAGTTTGCACCTAGTTCCTAATTTTTCTATCACCAGCATTTGGAACTGAAACACATGGATGTTAAATTTTAACCTCTCCTTTCAGTAATTTTGTTGTCTGGACACTAATTCAATTCATTATCTATGAATTAAGTGCCAATTATTAAGCATTGTGTTATAAATTTGAATGGGGGCTGTGCTTGTAGCTTAGTTAGTACAATGCTCACCTAGCTTGCAAGAAGCTCTAGATTAGATTGGCAGCACCACATAAAATGCACATGGTGGTACAGGCCTGTAATTGCAAGCAGAGGTATAGCTGGTCAACACTGGTGAATGTAAAATCATGCTTAAAATAGAAGTAAGCCTTTCCAGATCTATGTTAAATGAAACTTGGATGACTTAAAATGTAAACACACATTGACACATGTATAAAGAAAATGCAAGAAGAGGCTTTAAAAATGACAGAACTTGCTACTATACTTGTTTCCTCTCTTACAATGTGAATTATCTTTGGTAAGACATTTAGAGTCTCAAAGCCTCACATTTATGAAATATGTAAGAAGATTATCATCTCAGTAATTAAGATTAAAGTGTAATATATTTTAGGTTATTGCCAAGATTCAACCGTTATATGCCACTGATTATTTTCTTACATTTTTTCCTAAAATAGATATGGCACTTTGTATGCAGACTACTAGATAACAGAGTCACTGTCATTTCTTTCAAAAGTCTGTCTTTTCACAAACTCCCTTCTCACCACACCTTCAGAGACTTGTTAATGAAAACAGAAAGTCTATTATTTCTTTCCTTATCTATAATTCATTTAGATTTCCCTAGTTCATCTTTATAGATAGTGGTTCACACATATTCAATGAAGCATAAACTTGGAGATAAAAAAGGCAGGGACAGTAAACATATGATTTTATAACTTAAAACCAGAAAGAACATTCAAACTAGAAAAATACCAAACAAATAGTTGAGAAGTGGCAACTAATTCAGCAGGTTGGAAGGGACGGTATCTACTGAATATTTGTGACCATATTTATTCAAGGTACTTCCATATATGTTATTGTGACTGAAAACACTTTTACCATACTTAAAATCTATCATACATATGTTTGTGTTAACACTAAAACTGAAGAGAATCCTCTGAATCTATCAAAAGAAGACATAATAAGTATTTCATATAGAAACAATAAGTATGTGCCTGCAATGGTCCACCTGTATAGTTCTCCCCAGGTGGAGTTCCATAGATGTTTATATATTCTCTCTGTTATCTGTAAAAATTACTTATTTCATGTCTAATGTCTTCCCAAATAGACTGTAAACAATCTCAAGAGTCACATGGTATAAAAGCACAGTATTCTTCCTCTTTCTTTACTCTGCTGTTCATTTTATTTTCCCCTTAACTTTACAGTTATACAGTAAATTGTATTACACTAATTCTACATAGCTAATAGCCAATGAAAAATTATTTTTAAAATATCTTGTTTCAAATTCTTTGATTCTCTAATAGAAAGATCACATCTCTATCTATCTGGTTTGATGTAAGTCAATTTTTCTAACTGCAGTTTTAAATGGATCAACTGCCTAATTTCCTTCTGATGCTAGCCTCTCATATACTTGAAGATGTCTATAAAGCTTCAGTGGCTTCATTTATTGTGGCTCAACAGCCTGGACTCCTTTACTTTCCTTCAGGGGAAGTAATTTGGTATCTTTCAATCTTTCCAGATGATCATCTCTAGGTCCTTCCTAGTTTATTCAGTACATTTTTACAAATGGAAGGATTTAAACATTTTATCTTGAAAGGTTCTGAAGAATAAAAGCAGATAATCTACCATGCCTTTCATTTAAGGCCATCTCCCTTCAAAATAACTAGATAATAACATTTCTTCTGAGATCTAGTGGTTAGTTCCAAACCCATGCTCACACAGATGCCCCTGGTTAAACCGAGCAAGCTACAAAACAAAACAAAGACACGAATGCGGAAAAAGACTTAAAGGTTAAAAAGGAGTAAGAATGAACTATGTACATCTAAGAATTGTCAAAGAATAAATTTAATAAAGTTTTATTTAAAAAAAGAAACTCCTGCCCACTCCCTCAACAATCATCCTTTGCAGCACCAGTGACCACTGGAGCCATATTGCCCCCCCCCCCCCCCCACACACACACACCGATTGGGAAAAGGTAAGGCCCTGATCTCCTGACTAGACAGCCCAGTTCTCCAGCCCCTAAGCCCCTTAGGCAAACTCCGTGCCCCTCCCCCGAGCCACTGAAGCCTCAGAGACAAGGCAGCAGCCTCCTCCCCTACTACCTCACCAACCATCTCCTGAGGCACCAGCGACCACCAGTGCCATATACCCCTCCGGAACCTCTTTCACCAATTGGGAAGAAGAGCAACCACTGGAGACACAGACACCATCTGCATTGATTGGAAGAAGAGCCACCCGGAGCGCCACCTGTATGGATTAAAGGAAGAAATGGGTAGATGACAGTGTAAAAACCCACTCAACAACATAAAGAGCAATATGACACCACTAGAACCTAGTGAACCTACAACAGCAAGACCTGAATATCCCAACGCAGATTATCCAAAAGAAAACAAACTTAAAACTTTAGAGGCCCTAAAAGGAGAAATGAAAAATACCCTTAAAGAAATGAAGGAAAAGACAAGCAAGAAATTGGAGAAAATAAATAAATCCCTTAGAGAAAGCCATGAAATGCAAGTGGGAGGGCAAGCAAACAGGTGAAAGAAACAGTTCAAGACTTAAAAAATGAAATGGAGGCAAAAATTAAAACACAAACCAAGGAAATTCAAAAAAGGAAAATCTGCATAAATGAACAGCAACTACACAGGCAAGCATAACCAACAGAATACAAGAGATAGAAAAGAAAATTCAGGCATTGATAATATGATAGATGAAATAGATTCATTGGTCAAAAAAATGTTAAATCCACCAAATTTTAACACAAAATATCCAGGAAATCTGGGACACCATGAAAGGACCAAATATAAGAATAATAGGGATAGAAGAAGGTGAGTTCCAGCTCAAAGGCCCTGAAAATATATTCAACATCATAGAAGAAAACTTTCCCAACCTAAAGAACGACATGCCTATGAATGTACAAGAAGCATACAGAACACCAAATAGACTGGACCACAAAAAAAATTCCCCTCACCACATAATAGTCAAAACATTGAACATATAGAATAAAGAAAGAATATTAAGAGCAGCAAAGGAAAAGGTCAAGTAACATATAAAAGCAGACCTATCAGAATCACACCAGACTTCTCAATGGAAAATCTAAAAACCTGAAGGTCCTGGACGGACATTCTGCAGATACTAAGAGACCATGGATGCCAGTCCAGATTACTACACCCAGCAAAGCTTTCAATCACCATAGATGGAATAAACAAGATATTACATGGCAAAACCAGATTTAAACATTACTTATCCACAAATCCAACCCTACAGAAAATACTAAAAGGAAAACTCCAACCCAAGGAAGTTAGCCGCAACCACCAAAGCACAGGTAATAGAGAACCTCACACCAGCAAATCTCAAGAAGGGAAACACATACACACTACCATCACAAACAACAAAACCAAAAGTAACAAGAATTAATAATTACTGATCATTAATATCTCTTAATATTAATGGACTCAATTCACCTATAAAAAGACACAGGCTAACAAAAATGGATACAAAAATAGGATTTATCCTTCTGCTACATACAAGAAACACAACTCAACCTCAAAGACAGACATTATTTCAGAGTAAAGGGTTGGGGAAAGATTTTCCAATCAAATGGACCTAAGAACAAGCTGGTATAGCTATCCTAATATCTAACAAATAAACTTCAAACTAAAATCAATCACAAGAGATGGAGAACTTTTCATATTCATCACAGGAAAAATCCATCAAGACAAAGTCTCAATTCTGAACATTCATGCCCCAAATACAAAGGCACCTACATTTTTAAAAGAAACATTAATAAAGCTTAAATCACACATCAACCCCACACACTAATAGTGGGAGACTTCAATACCCGACTTTCACCACTGGACAGATCTCCCAAATCTAACTTAACAGAGAAATAAAGGACTTAACTGATGTTATGACTCAAATGGACCTAACAGACATCTATAGAACATTTTACCCAAACAGAAAAGAATATACATTTTTGTAAGCACCTCGTGGAACCCCCTCCAAGATTGACTATATACTTGGTAACAAAACAAATCTCAATAGATATAAAAAAATTGGAATAACCCCCTGTATCTTATTAGACCACCATGGCTTAAAGTTAGAATTCAAAAACAACACAAATTACAGAAAGCCTACAAACTCATGAAAAGTGAACAATGTTCAAATGAATCATCACTGGGTCAAGGAAGAAATAAAGAAATTAAAGACTTCCTGCAATTCAACAAAAATGAATGCACAACATACCCAGACTTATGGGACACCATGAAAGCAGTGCTAAGAGGAAAGTTCACAGCACTAAGTGCCTACATAAAGAAAGTAGAGAAATCTCACACTAGTGACTTAACAGCACACCTGAAAGCTCTAGAACAAAAAGAAGCAAACTCACCTAGGAGGAGCAGATGACAGGAAATAATCAAATTGAGGGCTGAAATCAATAAAATAGAAACAGAGAGCAATACAAAGAATCAATGAAACAAAGAGTTGGTTCTTTGAGAAAATGAACAAGATAGACAAACCCTTATCATACTAACCAAAAAGCAGAGAGAGAGAATCTCCAAATTAACAAAATCAGTAATGAAAGGAGCAGCATAATAACAGACACTGAGGAAATCCGGAGAATCCTTAGATAATACTTCAAAAACCTGCATTTAACAAAATTTGAAAATGTAAAAGAAATGGACAATTTTCCAGAGAGGTAGCACATACCAAAATCAAATCTAAATCAGATAAACAATTTAAATAGACCTATAACCCCTAAGGAAATAGAAGCAGTCATCAAAAGTTTCCCAAGCAAAAAAAGCCCAGGGCCAGTTGGTTTCAGTGCAGAATTCTATCAGAATTTCAAAGAAGTACCAATACCAGTACTCCTAAAATTGTTCCACACAATAGAAACAGAAGGAGCATTGCCAAACTCTTTTTACGGGGCTACAGTTACTCTGATACCCAAACCATACAAAGATGCAACTAGGAAAGAGAATTACAGACCAATCTCCCTCATGAACATTGATGCAAAAATACTCAACAAAATACTAGCAAACTGAATCTAACAACACACCAAAAAAAATCATCCACCATGACCAAGTAAGCTTCATCCCACAAATGCAGGGATAGGTCAACATACAAAGATTTGTCAATGTAATTCACCATATAAACAAACTGAAAGAAAAAAAAAAACCACATGATCATCTCATTAGATGCTGAAAAAGCCTTCCACAAAATCCAACAACCCTTCATGATAAAGGTCCTAGAGAGATTAGGGATATAAGGAACATACCTTAACATAATAAAGGCAATATACAGCAAGCTAACAGTTAACATCAAACTAAATGGTGAGAAACTTAAAGCAATTCCCCTAAAATCAGGAACAAGACAAGGATGTCCACTCTCCCAAGCCTATTCAATATAGTACTCCAAGTTCTAGCTAGAGCAATAAGACAACAAAAGACAATTAAGGGGATACAAATTGGAAAGGAAGAGGTCCAACTTTCACTATTTGCAGATGATATGATAGTATACATGAGTGACCCCAAAAATTCTACCAGGGAACTCATACAGCTGATAAACACTTTCAGTAATGTGGCAGGATACAAGATTAACTCAAAAGAATCAATGTCCCTCCTATATGCAAATGATAATTGGGCTAAGAAAGAAATTAGTGGAACATCATCCTTTAAAATAGCCACACAAAACAAATATGTTGGGGTAATTCTAACCAAACAAGTGAAAGTCCTGTATGACAAGAACTTTAAGTCTTTGAAGAAAGAAATTGAAGAAGGTATCAGAAAATGGAAAGATCTTCCGTGTTCTTGGATAGGTAGGATCAACATAGTAAAAATGACAGTATTACCAAAAACAATCTACAGATGCAATGAAATTGGCATCAAAATTCCAATTCAATTCTTTATAGAACTTGACAGAACAATACTCAACTTCATATGGAGAAACAAAAAACCCAGGATAGCCAAAACAATCATGTGTTATAAAGGAACTAACAGAGGCATCACCATCCCTGACTTCAAGCGCTACTATAGAGCTATAATACTAAAAACAGCTTGGTATTGGCATAAAAACAGACACATTGATCAAAGGAATCAAATCAAAGATCCTGACATCAACCCACACACCTATGAACAGGTGATTTTGATGGAAATGGGAAAAAAAAAAGAAAGCATCTTCAACAAATGGTGCTGGCATAATTGGATGTCTACATGTAGAAGAATGCAAATAGATCCATATCTACCACCATGCACAAAACTCAAGTCCAAATGGATCAAAGACCTCAACATAAATCCAGTTACACTGAACCCCATAGAAAAGAAAGCAGGAAGTAGCCTTAACACATTGGCACAGGAGATCACTTCCTTAATATAACACCAGGAGCAGACACTGAAAGCAATAATTAATAAATGGGACCTCCTGAAACTGAGATGCTTCTTTAAGGTGAAGGACACTTTCAATAAGACAAAACATCAACCTACATAATAGGAAAGGATCTTTACCAACCCCACATCTGACAGAGGGCTGATCTCCAAAATATATAAATAATTCAAGAAACTAGACATCAAATTATCTAATCATCCAATTTTAAAATGGGGTACAGGTCTAAACAGAGAATTTGCAACTGTAGAATCTCAAATGGCCGAAAGACGTTTAAAGAAGTGTTCACTATTCTTAGTGATCAGGGAAATGCTAATCAAAACTACTCTGAAATACCATCTTAGCCTGTCAGAATGGCTAAGATAAAAACACAGATGACAGCATATGTTGGAGAGGATGTGGAGGAAGGGGATTGCTCCTGCACTGCTGGTGGGAATGCAGTCCTGTACAGCCATTCTGGAAAAAAGCATAGCAGTATCTCAGAAAATTGAGAATCAACCTACCTCAAGACCCAGCAATGTCACTCGGGTATATACCCAAAAGGTCTTCAACTGTTGCTGGCCTGCCTCACTCAACCACACCACAAGGACATTTGCTCAGCTATGTTCATAGCAGCATTATTTATAATAGCCAGAACCTGGAAACAACCTAGATGCCCCTGGAAACAACCTAGATGCCTAAAGAAAAAGTGGCACATTTACACAGTGGAGTATTACGCAACATTAAAAAACATTATCATCATGAAATCTGTAAGCAAATGGATAGAACTAGAAAAAAATCATCCTGAGTGAGGTAACACAGACACAGAAAGACAAACAGTATTTACTCATTTACAAGTGAATATTAGATGCAAATCAAAGGATAATCAGGTTACAATCCAAAACCCTAGAGAATCTAGGTAAAGAGGAGGACTCTAAGAGGGACACCCATGGATCTTCCCAGGAAGGGGAAAGGGTTAAGATCTCCTGTAAACTGGGAGAGGGGAGTGAAGAGGAGGGGATCATAGGGTGGGAACATGAGGGTTCAAGATGGCCGAAATGGGGGAGAGACAGAGAGGAGGAGCAATGAAAGAGATATCTTAACAGAGTGAACCATTAAGGGCTTAGAAAGAAATCTAGAGCTAGGGAAATCCCCAGGAACTTACAAGGATGTCCTCAGCTAAGACTCAGAGCAGTGGTGGGCTAGGTGCTTGAACGAGCCTTCCCCTGTACTCAGATTGGTATCTACCCTAATGGTCATCATAGAATCTACATTTAGTGACTGATGGAAACAGATGCAGAGACCCACGGCCAAGCACTTGGCCAAGATCATGGAGTTCAGTTCAAGAGATAGAGGAGGGATTATAGGAGCAAGGGGGTCAGAATCATGATGGGAAAAAACCACAGAGATAGCTGACCCAAGCTGGTGGGAGCTCATGGACTCAGGACTGACAGCTGGGGAGCCTGCTTGGGACTGCAGGAGGCCCTCTGAATGTGGGTGAAAGTTGTGTGCCTTGATGTGTTTGTGGGTTCCCTGGCAATGGGACTAGGACTTAGCTTGGGTGCCAGAACTGGCTTTTTAGAGCCCATTCCTTATGGTGCTATGCCTTACTCAGCAGTAATGCAGCGGGGAGAGGCTTGATCCTGCTCCAACTTGGTATGCCAGCCTGTGTTGACTATCCAAAGTAGGCCTTACCCTCTATGAGAAGGGGATGGGGTGGGATATGGAGGAGGTATGGAAGAGAGTATGGGAGGGAGGGGTAACTGGGGTTGATATGTAAAATGAAAAATATTAAATAATAAAATAATTCTGAAAATAAAAACCCATCTACCTATTAGGGAAAACATGTGCAAAGATCTTAATGGTAAAGAGAGTGACCCAGCAGAACCCAGCCCTCCAGTGACTGGGAAATATAATAATCATCTGAGTACAGGCATCTTGGATCCACTAGACCAGCCCACCCACCAGGTAAGTGCCATAGATGATGATGCCCTGTGGAGAAGTTTGGTTTTCAGTGCACAGGGTGCACAGCTGGTAAGACTGTTGATCCCTTTTTCTCCCCTGGAAGCCTTTAAAACACATTTTAGTAGTGTAAGAGATAGCCAACATACTGGAAGCTTCCAGCTTGTTTTCTGCTTGATTTCTCTATGTCCTGCAAATACAGCATGAGCTGTCATCAACAATAGGGACTCATCATATAGTTTAGGTGGGCAACCAGAAGCGGTGACAATAGCCTATATAGTTTGAGGGGATCTCAAGAGCCTCCTCGAGTAACAGCTTTGTATTGTTTTTCTATTGCAATTTATAGAAGGAAAAGCCATTATAGTTCCAGAGAGATAAGTACGCATCATGGTGGGGAGACATGGCATCAAACATGGTGGCTAGAGAAGAATGTTCAGAATTCATATCCTTTACCATAACCTCAAAGCCAAGAGAGTGAACTAGGAATAATGAAAGTCTTTAAAGTTTCAAAGCCTGCCTCCAATGACATACATCAAGGCCACATTACCTAACATACCCAGATAATACCAACTGGGAAAGAAGTATTCAGAAGTATGGACCTACGGGGAACATTAGCATCCAAAGTACGAAAAACTCCTAATATATCACTAGTAGGCATTTCATTTAATAACCTATAAGGTTGATAATTTTTTTTTTTTTTGGTTTTTCGAGACAGAGTTTCTCTGTGTAGCTTTGCGCCTTTCCTGGAACTCACTTGGTAGCCCAGGCTGGCCTTGAACTCACAGAGATCCGCCTGGCTCTGCCTCCCGAGTGCTGGGATTAAAGGCGTGCGCCACCACCGCCCGGCTAAAGGTTGATAATTTTTAACTAGCTCTGAAACCTAACTATCCTTGGGTACTCAAATAATTGTGTCTGTAGCTACTAGGACTAGTAGAGGGTTTGATTATTGTATTAGGAAGAAATTCTAAGTATTTCATACAGACATAGACTTCTAGTATTTAGGAATATCACAGTTAGGTCATTTGAGCACACTAAGAAATGCCAATAAGCAATTTCTCCTTTTATGGCAGTTTATGCAATTTTCTTCCTGGAGTGCTAAGCTTCCATGTAAGAAATATGGCCACAACAAACTGCACTGTATATGTTGAGCTAAATTATTTTCTTGCCATAATATAAATAAAATCACTATTTAATCCTGTACTTAACAAAAAATTAACTGTATTGTCCTGTATCTTTCCATGTATTTTTTTCCTATAAATATAAAAATAAGGCTGTTGGATCTGGAGAAATGGCTCAGTGGTTAAGAGCACTTGTTGCTCTTGCAGAGATCCCCAGTTTAATTCCAGGACTCATCTCAGGCAGGTCACCTGTAGGGAATCCAACAGCTTCTTCTGGACTCTGTAAGCACCTGTTCAGAAGTGCATTTACTCACATGTGAACACACATGTATATTCATTCTTTTAAAAAATAATTAACTAAAAACAAGGCTTTAGTAGTATGATAGAGTTCATTAAATGCATGTAAGAAAGAAAATGTCAGTATATTATATTCTTTATATAATTTTATAAAATACCAGGATCCTTAGCCTATCTACATGGGCCTTTATGTATTGAAACTCATCTGATGCTTTCTTACTTAGAGTTCTTACACTGACTTTTCAAATATTTTATTAAATTTGAAAATCCTAAAACATAAACTAAATAAGAAGGGTTTAATCACTACAGTTATTTCTCTAATCAATGAATAGGAGTCAGTTCTCCTAGAATGATCTTCCGTTGGGATTAATCTTCCCCATGGTAATACATTAGAATTAGGGATTATTTCCTGTGTTCCACTTATCTACAATCAAGAAATAAAAAGCTTTGGTTCTTAGGGACTCAACTATTTGGAAAAAATATTCTAATTTTTGTATAAACCACAAACACATATTCACCATCAGATGACACTAATATAAGACTATTTTAACTTTGTTCTAAAAACTGAGATTGACATACTCATTTCCCTTCTTTTAAAATATATGAAAATAAGAGAATAGATTTATAAGTACTCACACATATACACAGGACAAGGACTATTTGTTGTGAATTTCTCAGTGTTTCAACTTTATTATGGTGGTCTCTGGATACCCAGGAATATTTTGAGTAGAATAGAAGAATCCTGAATAACACATATAAAGCCATTATTTCAGAGTCAGGGCCACCAGATTAAGCCAACACAGAACAGCAAGACCTGGATATAGAGAAAATTTCAATTTACTTGTTTGTGAAAAAAAATAAGTGTCTTTTACGTATGGGAAATTATGTGCAGGGCCCAGGGATTTGTCACCCAGAAACGTTCATTAAAGGCAGTTAAATTGAATCATTGATGCCAGGAGACAGAACATGGTTGAAAATCAGTCTATGGTCTTCAGTGAAGCAACATATTTATATTTTCAATAATTCTCGAACTTCGAAACCATATTAGCAAATAGGTACATTGATCTAAGGAATACACATTGAAACAGATGCTGTGTTTCAGGTATCGGTGATGGCTAAAGGATTCCTTGCCAGTGAGAGCTCTTTGATGCTTGTGACACTTGAGATAATATGCTAAAAACTGTGCTTACTTGATATTGTGTGTGTGTCTTGAAAAGCAAACAAGTTGGTATAAAGAAATATGTAGGTTAAGGAAAAATATATAACCCACAAATTACATCATATTAAATATCAACAATACAATAATAGATAACAGACATCTAGATGAATCAGAATGTCCATGAATCTAAGGAAGGTCAGCCTACCTCTATGGACCCTTTACTTGCCTGTTTTTTCATTGTATAAAACTTGTAACTTAAGACAAATTTTTTTGTTAGTTGATTCTTTCCACTGTAATATACATTTTATGTTTGTTTGTTTGTTTTTCACATTTTTCTTCTGCTAGGTGCCAATAGTATGGTGGAAATGAAGGTGATTTGGACAGCTTGTGACATGGATTCACTGGAATATATTTCTGTGGTTTTTACTCACTTCCAAGTAAAGTCATTCCTTGCCATCCTATTTAGGAATGGCTTCCAGAAAAAAAAATCTGTAGTTGTGTTCAGACTGACACAGTGCTGAAAAAAGAACATGCAAGATGGAAGTCTTCCTGTGATCTAAAATGCTCTAAGGAGTTTAGCATTGAAGGGCTGTAAATGGATACAGAGGAAAACACTTCTAAATGTATGAATTCAGGAGGTAGACTTTGGGACATTCTTCTATTGATCAGCTGTTTAAGATTATAATGGAAAGATGAAAATTTGCTGAAGCTGAAATCCATTTCATTCAGGAATGATCTTGGTAAAGTACTATAAGCCTTTAGAGACGTACCATGCTATTTTCTGGCTTAGGGAAAGGCATGAATAAATGTCTTTATCTAAATTCCTGTTCATGGATATAGGAGGACAAAGCCTGTACCACAACTACAAGAGATAATATTTGAAAATTTACATACATTATGTATCAACCCAATGGATTGTGCCTTAGTGTATACATTCTGCTGAAATAACAAAGTACCATCAGTTTTTTGAAACACATTCTTGGAGATTTTGCTGAAAATATATACTGAATTTCCTAAATTCCTATGAGAGAGCAAAACAAAGCAAAATCAAGTGTCAGTCACATGTCCTGATATCTCAAAACATGATGAGCACAAAAAGAATGACAATATTTGAAAATTTTTCATTAATACATTGAAGTACAGGTTGTAAGAATATTTTGATTACAGATTGATTCAGTATAATGTAGCAATAACTTAAAATGCAATTGAATTGCTCATCTGTGGCTTGTTCCTTCACATCTATGCAACATATTTAACAAAGTTCTTCTATTTCCATTACAAAATCCAGGTATTAAATACTATAAGGTATAGAAAAATTGGAGATAGAAGTTCATACAGTCAAATCAATGTAGTTCACACTAGCTTTCTGAACTTAAAAAAAAAATGAAAATGTTTTAGACCCATAATCCTTAGCCTACAGAGTGGAAACAACATTTTCCCTATTCATCTGCCTATATTGAGAGTGTGGTTCAATGTTCTTGACAAGTACCTGGCCAAGATGATGGGTTAAAAAGGAAAATGTTATACATAGTTTATTCCCTTTACTTCCTGAATTATTTTTCAAATTGTAACCTGGATTTATTTTTCCTC